>KZ112580.1:0-105371 GCA_002120305.1 Hypoxylon sp. CO27-5 | reverse complement strand
GCTAAACTTATATTTATAGCTAGCCGTTCTCCTGATCATGAGCGCTGCGCGCTCTGATCATGAGAACACACATCACCACCAATATATTCTTATTCACTCTCTTATGATCAAAACGGTCTTCGACCGTTTTGCATGTACTATGACTCCTCGACCAGACTTAGATTACTACCGAGAGATGTGTCTACAGCGCCTCTGGCGCTGTAGAAGCACCTCTCCTGTGGGAGCGGCTCTCCGCTCTGGTTTAATATATATAAGAGGTAAGAAATTTCTTTAATATAGGATAAAAGGATAAGCATTAATAAATCATTATTATATTATATTTAGTTTAAAATAGTTTTATTATTTTTTCTATATATTTATTTTATATATAACCTATATTAAAAGGCCTTTTTAACAATAATTAATTATTATATTAATTATTAATTAATATTAAATAAATAAGGTTTATTATATATATAATAAAGTATAAATAATTATATAGCTAATTATAAATGAAATTAATATTAAATTAAATAAATAATGTTTAAATTTAAATATAAAAATAACTTTATAAAATGTGCCACTTTAACTTTATCCTTACTTAAGGTATAAAGCATGCCACGTGACCTAATGTCACGTGACCACATTTTAACACTTATAATAAAATAAATTATTATATTATTAATATAAGTAATTATATAGTTAAATATAATAATTATTTATATTTAATAATAAACTTTTTTTATTTTTAATGTTTTAATAAATATATTAATTATTATACTTTTATTAATCCCTTTTTTTCTATTAAAATAATAAAAAAGTTATAATAGTTTGCTTAGTAAAAGGTTTTTAACTTTAGCTTAAAAAGTATTTATTTTATTTAAGTAATAAAAGATAATATTTAATAATATAATTTGTTTTAAATTTAACCTTTTCTTTTTTATTAAAATGAAACTTATATTATTTTAACTTTATTTAAGGTAATATTAAATTATAATATGTATAAAATGGTTAAATATATTTTATAAAGGTTTATTTTTAATTGGTTTATTATTTATTTTAATTAAAGCGTGATTTACATTTTCACTTTATAACTTAAAAATTAATTTTAAAAGTGTAGTTAAAAGTTTATTTATTTTTTTAATAATCTTATAAAACCTTTTTTTTATTAAATAAGTTTAGCTAACTTTTTTAATTTTAAATATTAATAATTATTTACTTTATAATATAATTATTAATAATGAATAAATTTATTATTAAAAGGTTAATATTATTAATTATTTTTTAATAATAATTAAGCTTAAATATAAAAGAAAAGTTAATTAATCTTATTATATTTTTAATTTAAAAGGATTAAAAAAGTTATTTTATATTTAATTTAAAAATAAAGATTTTTATTTTTACAATTTTATTAATATAACTTTTAATGTTTTTGTTAAAAGTTTTTAATTTATTAATTTTATAAATGTTTTAAATATTTTTATCTTTTTTTTTATTAACGGTTTTATTATTATTTTTATAAAAATTATCCTTTTTATTATTAACTTTATTATTTTAAAATTAAGTTAATTAAATTTTTTTATCTTATTTAACATCCTTTTAATTTTTTTTTAATAACATTAAATTATTATTATAAAATTAAATATAAGTAAAAGCTTTATTAATAAAATAATTTTAAATATTATAAATATTATTAGCTTTAATAATAAGGAATTTTTATTAAGGAATAAATAAAATAAAGTGAATTATTAAAGATTAATAGTAAAGGTTTTTATTATTAAAGTTTAAAGGATAATTATTATTTATTAATAATATAAATATATTTTTTTAGTTAATAATTTATTAGTAATATTAATTATTTTTTAAAGGATTAATAAATTTAATATAACATTTCATTTTTTTCTTTTTTAGTGAATATATTATATTAATAAGGAATATATAATTATAAAGATATAATTTCTTAAAAATAAATTTATAATTAATATATATATTATAAAGGTTTAATTTAATATTATTGTTTAAATAAAATATGTATTTTTTAATAATAAGCTTTTTATTATTTTTTAAAACTTTTATAGTAAAAGTTTTTAAATATTCCTACTATTAATAAATAATAAAGTAAGTAATGTTATAATAAATCTAATATTATTTATCCTTAAAATTATAAAATATATTATAATTTAATATATAATTATAAATCTTTATAAAAGATAATTTATATTTTAAAAATATATAATTTAAAATCTTAATTATAAAGCTTTAAATTAACTTTTTAATATTTTAAAAATTTATAAAATTAAAATATTTTTAAATAATATTAAAATAAGTTGTTAATAAAGTTAACCTTTAATATATAAAAGATTTTAACTTAATTATATAATTAATAATATAATAAAATAGTGTTAATATTTAAATTTTTATATAAATTTATATAAAGTTATAATTATAATATAAAGTAATTGTTATAATTTTATTTTAATGTATATAATTAATGTAATTATGTTTAATGTAAAAAATATTTTTTTTGTTAATATGTGTGAAAAATATTAAAGTGTAAAAATAATTAAAGTAATATAAATTTATAAGGCTATTTCTTTTTCTTTTTTTATCTTTATTAAAATATTTAAAATATGTTATAATATATTTATAAGTTTAATATATATTAATGATAAAGTAAGCCTTAGTTTTTTACTTTTTTAATAAAGTTTTAAGATTATTATATAAATATTTAAAAATTATAAAAATATTTAAAGTTAAAAACTTTTATTATGTTATATTTTAATTAAAGGTTTTTATAAAATATTTATTAATATATTTTAAAAAGTTGGTTATTTCCTATTTATTATTATTATTAATTAATTTATTTATATATTTTTTTATATTAATATTATTATAATATTATAAAAATTTATAAAAATAAAATATATTATAATTATTAGTTTTTATAAAATTAAAATAATTATTAATAAGATTAAAAATATTATTTTTAATAAACATTTAAATAAGTTTTTTAAAAAAAGCTTATATATAAATATAAAATTATTTTATAAATATTATAAAATTTTAATTAATCTCCTTATATTAAATATAATATTTATTAATAAGGTAATAATTTAACTCCTTTTAAAGATTTTTTAAATATTTTAAATTTCGAAATTTATAATTTATATAAATATAAATTAAAGAAAATATATTATTTAAGTTTATAATAAATTAAATTAAAAAAATATTATGTTTTATAATAAAATTTTTAATTTTATTATAAATATTAATTTTCTCTTTATTTAAAAAAGATTATTAATGGTTAAATATTATAATTTTTTTATTAACTTATTTATTATAAAGTTATTAATTTTATACATATTATAAAATTTATTATTAGCTTTAATTAACCGTGTTACTGTTATAAATTTATATATTTCTTAGATTTTATTACTTAATAATTTATTAGTTTAAATTGTATTAATATAGTTATTATTATCTTTTATAATATAATTAAAAATGAGAAAAAAGAAGATAAAATAAGTGGTAGTTATGGCTTTATATTGGTGTAATTTAATAGATATTTATTTAAATAATAATTATTAATAAAAGTTAAAAGTAAAGAATAAAAAATAGTTTTAAAATCTTTACTTTTTTAAATTAAAATTTTATTTTTTATTAATAATTAACTTTTTTTTTAAATTATTTATAGTTATAAAACTATTAAAGTTATATGAAAAAATTTTAATAAAAGTTAACGTAAAATAGTTAAGATTTTAATAGTTTAAAAATTTAATTTTAAGTAAAACTTAAAAATATAATTATTTTTTATTTAATTTTAATATAATATTTTCTTTTTTAATATTATCCCTTAGCTTTTTATTTTTAGTTAAAAGTAATTATTATAAAAAGTAAGTTTTTTAAGTATTATTTATTTTATTTTTACTTATATTAAAAAAGTTAAACGATATAATTTTAATGATTAAGTTATTTTAATTTTTATTATTAATTAATGAAAATGGTTTATTTTTATAGGTGTTTTTCCCTATATTATTTAGGGATAAAATATCTTTTATTTTTTAATAAACCTTAATTTAATTTTACTTAGTTTTTTTTATTTTAAAATTAGGTAAATTATTAAAATTTTTATTAATAAAAGATTAAGTAAAACATTTAAAAATGAATATTTTAATAAAATGTTAAAGGATATATATTAATTTTTATTTTAATTTTTTAAAAGGGTTAAAAATGTGTGTAATATAATTTAAAATGTTAAGTAGTAAAATTTTACTTTTGTCGGCTTATATATTTTAAAAGTTATTATTAAGAAATATATTTTAATATAAATGATTATAATTCCTTAATTAAAGTAAAATATTTATTATTATAAATTTGTAAAATTTTAAAAATAATAATAAATCTTTTTTCTTTAATTTATATAAAAAATATTAGATTATATATATTTTATTTTAAATATTTTAAATATTATAGGGTAAAAGTTTTATTATATAAAATATATTATTTATAAAAATAATAATATAACCTAATATTTTTTAATAAACATAATTACTCGGCTAATTTAATAATAGATTAAGGGTAAATTTTATAATTATTTTAAATATATAATCGATTATTAAAAACCTTTCCTTAAAAAGTTGAAATTTTTTAATATAAATAGGAAAAAAATAAATGTAAAATATATATAATATAATTAACTAATAATTTAAAGATATTTAATTTTTCTTAATAATTATTAAATATAAAATATAAAATTAAATTACCTTATTTTTTAAAAAGTATTTATAATAGTTAAAAGGGTAAAAGGTTTTAATAAAATTAAAAAAGGTAAGGTTTATATATTTTTTAAAAGGCTTATATAAAGTGTTTAAAAGGTAAGGAAAAAAGCCTTTTTATAATATAAAATATAAGTTATTAAGTATATATTATATATGATAAAAATGATATTAATTTAAAAGTAAATTATTATCATTATTTATTTAGTTTTAAAAGTTAAATATATATGTAACTTTAAAATAATTATTAATAAAATATAAATATAATTAAGCCTTAAATTTATTTTTCTTATTATTAAAGTTAAAGTTAAAATTATTTATAATAAGCTTTAAAATAATAACACTTTAAATATTTTAATTTTAAAGTTAAACTTTATTTTAATGTTATTATAAACACTTAAAAATATTTAACTTTATATTCGATAATATGTTAAGAAGTTTTTAAGGTTAAAACATAAGTAAAAAAAAATATAAAAACTAAGGGTAACTTTAAAGTAAAAACGTTAATAATAATAGGTATAAAAGCTTAAAAGGTTTTTAAAGTTAAGGTTTTTTAAATAAAAGTGTTAATAAAATAAGGTATAAAAGGTATAAAAGCGATTAAAGTTTAAGTTTATAACGTAAAAGCATTAGTAAAAAAAGATATAAATGGTAAAAATAGTTATTATAATTTATTATAAGCTAATTTTATAATAAAGTTTTATAAGAAAAAAAGGTGAAAATAAAATAGTTTAATTAATAAGTAAAAATAATTGGAAATTTTAAAGATTATAATATTTTATAAATAAAGTTTATAATAATAACATTTTATAAATTAAAATATTAATAAGTTAAATTTTTACTTATTAAATAACTATTAAGTTATTATAATAAATAGTTAAAAATAACATAATAAAAAATATTAAAAGATTTATAAATAAAAAAATAATAAAATAAATTATAATTAATTAAGCTTTAATAAAAAGTTAAGTTAATAAGTAATATAAACTTTAATAATATTATAATATTTAAATAAATAATATTTAAAACATAATAACTTATTTAATTTAATTAATATATTTTTTACATTAAACCTAATATAATAAAAATATTTAAAATATTATTAAACTTTTAAATACTAATTTGTAATAAGTGTTTTCGCTTATTTATAAGATTAAACTTTAAAGTAATATTAATTTCTTTAATTGCTTTTATTAAAAAAAAACTTATTATAAAATAAATTATTAAGTATAAAAATTATAAATTAATTTTTAATGTTTAAACTACCTCTTTAATAAATTTATAACTATAATTTATAAAAAGTTAAAATAATATTAACATTTACAATTATATTAAAATTTTAAATATAATTATTTTATTATATATTTATTTTAAGCTTAATTATAATTTTAATTAAAACGAAATTATATTAATATATAAAACATTAAGTTTATAATTATTTTACACTAAAGAATAAAATAATATTAATATAATTAACTTATAATAAATATTAATAATAATATTAACAATGGGTATTTATAAGTAAATAACTTATATATATTTTATATATATAATTAATAGTTTAAACTTAAACTTTTTAATGTATAATTAAAGGATTTTAAAGTATTTATAACTTAAAAAGATTAAATTAAATATTCCTTTATAAGAAAAATTTATTATAATTTAAATTGTAATTTAGTGGTTTTTAATTTAAATATATTTGAAAAAATAAAAGAATATAATATATTAATAAAGCTTTAATTTTACTTTAATGTTTTAAATAATTATTTTAAAATTAACTTACTTTAAAAAAAGGTATATATGTTTTATATTTTTTTACTTTTTAATAAGTTAACGAAAAGAAGAAATTTAAAAATATTTTAAGGAGGTAAATTAACCTTAGAAAATAAATAGTATATTTTTTACGTTAAATATATTATTAAAAGGTTTAAAGATTTCCTTATAAGCAAATTTAATTATAAGGTAAATATAATTATAAATAAAACCTTTATTTATATTATTTTTATAAGAAAAAGCCTTTAGCTTATTATAATTATTTAAGGAATAAAAGGAATATTAAAAGTTATATTATTAATAATGTTTATAAGGTTTAAATTAACTATAATTTAAAAGAAATTTATAAATTCGATATAAAAGTATTTAATATATAAGTTTAATAAAATAATTAATGTTAAAATAATAATGAAAATAATGTTAACTTATTTTTAATAAAATATTTATATAAAAATAATAAGGAAAGAAAGTTAATAAAATAGAAGATTTAATTATTAGGGCATATATAATAATTATAAGGTATTAAACTTTAAAAAATTATAACATTAAATAAAAATAAAATAATAATTATTTTTAAAATTTATTAATTATAATTAAAATTTAAGTATAAATAAATAATATTAAAATTATATAAAAAATTTAATAATAAACTTTAAGCCTTAAGTAAATAAATATTTTATATTTATAATTATTTTTATAATTATAAATTTTAATATTAAAAAATTATATAATAATAATATAATTATATTTAATTAAATTAATAGTTAAATTATTTCATTTTATATAAATATATTTTATTATTTTAATAATTAATTATAATAATAATTTTAATTGTTATATTTATATTAAATTTTATTATTTTTTTAAAAATTTAATTTAATAAAACCATTATAAATATTTATTAAATATAAAGTTTAAAAAACTTATAACTTTAACAATGTTATATTTCTTTTTAACCTATATAATAAATATTATATTTTAATTTTTAATGCTTTTTTTTATTAAAATTTAATATTTATATTATTTAATAAATTATAAATTATTAATAAAATTCCTTACTATTAATAATAAAGGTATTAACTATAATTTAATATATTATATATATTACCTTTTAATTAATAATATTTAAGTTAAAAAAGAAATAAGTTAATTTTATTTTTTATTAATTTTTATATTTAATGGTTAGTTTAAACATTTAATAAATAATATTTTATTTATAAATATATATTATTTTTATACTTTATTATATCTTATATATAAGTAATTAAAAATTATATTTTTATTATTAAAATATTTTTAAAAATTATATTTTATAGTTTTATATTTTATTATATTAAGCTTTTATTATTAGTTTTTCCTTTATAATAATTTTCCTTTACTTTAACGAAATTTTAATATTACTTTAATTTTTATATATAAGTTTATATAAATAAAAAGTTATAAAATTATTATTATATATAATAAGTATTATTATATAATATTAGCTTTAAATAATATAAAAAAGGCATATATTATTTTAAAGGTTAAAAAGCTTTAATTTATTAAAAATAATATAAATTTATACTTTATATTATTAAACAAATTTAAAAAAATAAATAATGTTAATAATTTTATACTTTTTCACACTAATATATATTAAATATAAAATTTTAAAGTATTTTTATTTTTATTTAAGTTATATAATAGTTATTATATTTTAATATTTTATTTACTTTACTTAGTAAATAAAATTAAAAATAAGTTAAATAGGTTATATTATAATTATTTATTATATTAATTATATAATATTTCCCTTAAATATTTATTTGTTTATTTTATTTAAATTATTTTAAAAAGTTTTATTATATAATTTATTAATATTATAAAAATAAATTTAATAATTATTATTATTTATAAAAATATATATAATAATGTTAAATTAATTTTTTAAATTATATATATAATTTTAATAAATTAAATATTATATTATACGTTTATTACTTAAGCTTTAACCTTTAAAAAATATTTATATTTAAGTATAAAAAATTATTATAAATAAAATATTAAAAAAAATTTAAATAAGCTTTTAAATAATTAATAAAATTTTATTATTATAAAAGTAAAAAAAAAGTAAATAAATATTAATAATAATCGTAGTATTAATTTAAATGTTAAAGATTATAACTATTTATTAAAAAAAGGTTGTTTTTTATTTTATTTTTTATTATATTTTTTATTATAACTTAAAATATTTTTTTTATTTAATAAAATAATAAGCTTTATATTTAACTTTTTAAAAATATTTTTAAGTAATATTTAAAGTAATAATAATATAATAATTAAAATTAATATAATTATTAATTTAAAAATTTTAAAATTATATTTTAAAATTAATTAAATTATATTAATAAAATGTATAAATTAAAAAAATAAAGCGTATATTATATTATATAAATTATATAAATTGTTTAAAATAATATTAATATTTTAAATAAAGTAATAATAATATTATTTTTTTTATATATATTATTAATAAATATTATTATTTTAAATAATTTATTATTATATTTAAATTATAATATATAATTTAAAATTTAATATTTAAAATTTTTTTTAAACTTAAGTTATTATAACGTTTATAAAATGTTTACTTTTTATAATTTAATATATTTTAAAAAGTAATTATTTAAATTATATATTTTAATAAAATATAATTAATTAATTATAATTATAATTTAATTATTAATATAATTAAACTAATATTATTTATTATAATTTAATAAAATTAAACATTTTATATAATTATTTTAATTATTAATTTATATTATTTTTTAAACATATAAAAATTTTTAAACTTTATATTAATGTCTCGTTATATTTGTTTACTAAGTTAAATGTTAAAACTCTTCGCGGCAAGTTTAGTACACTTCGGGTTAGGGTTAAGATGAGCTAAAGACGTGGCAGCGTGGCTTACATAAGTACGGTAGAGCGGTATTAAGTGCCCCGCAATGCAGGCTTGTGTTACAGCACTGCCAAGGCTATGGGCTGAGCCCTGCTAATTACGTAAGCGTCTAGTTCATATCAATATCGGTACGTATTGGTATGACCTCATGCAATGACGCCTGACAACACAACACGCTGCCAGAGCCACAACAGGTGATTTGGTTGGTCACGGCTTTCCACGTAATTCTCAACCGGACTAGGCTATTGATGCTTGCAATCGCCAACCACATGACATTGCTTGGCTCACCGCATTGGTCCTCAGTGTTCTCAACGGGCCTAATAAGGTTGAAGGCGTTGTGCCGCGTTTCCTGCACACCGGTAGATGCTGGGGTGATTGTCCGATCCGTGGCAAGGATTCCAATCTACCGTATGAATGCCGGGGTCAATAGAATCCTGATTTGGTGGCGCCCATGAGCAAAGGTGTCATTGCATGGATTCGATCGGAGACATACATGGTACCTAACTCAAAAGCCTTGCTCTTGGTTTTGGGCCAACCCAGGGGCGCGTCATAACTCATGTTGAGCTATGATTGAGACCAGCCAGCTTCAAAGCCGCGAATAAAAACCTGGTTAGCTGCTCAGATGCAGTCCTCACAATCTTTCACCTCTAGAATCTGCGTGATCACCAAATCATCTAGACCGCTCATCTAATAACTCATAATACATAATTTAGCAAACGCTTATCAACATATCAACATACAGCCAAGATGATCCTGACAGACATCTTCTCTATGATCCTCCGCCTTGCGGAGTTGGCATTTGGTGCCATCGTTGCTGGAATCAATGGTCAATACCTTCACGACGTCCGCAACACTGATAGCTGGGACCAGGGCCGTTTCATCTATACGGAGGTGGTAGCTGGTATCGCCATCTTCCTCTCCATCGTCTGGCTCTTCCCATTCGCCGGTAGCTTCGTCCACTGGCCTGTCGATCTCGTCATTTCTATCTGCTGGTTCGTTGCCTTTGGCCTGCTTGTCAACGTAAGTACTTATCTTGTGTTTCCGTCATGAATAAGAAGAATTCTTTTCTAATAGCCTGATAAGTTCCTCAACGGTACATGCGGATACGTCTTCAACTGGGATAATGTATCCTTCCGCTACGGCGACCAGTGCGGAAAGTGGAAGGCTGTCATCGCATTTTCCTTCTTGTCTGCTATCTGCTGGCTTGTTTCGGCAATCGTTGGCATCTTCTGGGTTCGCGACCACGAGGCTCGCGCCTACCGCCGCCGCACTTGGTACCGATCTCGCGTCTAAAGGCTTCTTTAGAATGCATGAACCCTAATATTTCCCGATATTACGACATTATACTCTGACTTTTACTACCCCTGCTTGCCCCACCTTAACACTTATATTAATCATATTTGGAAGAAAACTTCCTTGATTTTAAGGATAATGATTATGAAAGGAGGATCCTGGCTTGTTTGGCTAGGCGTCTTCAGATACCATTGGTTATTAACAACCGTTGATGAGGTTGAGGATGTATTACCTAGTAGTAGGAGTGGAGATACCCAAGTAATGATAACGATGATTTTAATACCTTTGCAAGAAGTTTTTGCGACCGTGAAGTATTATGAGACAAATGTGTATCATTCAGATACTGAACTACAATATTCCAAGATCTCGAATCAGCCATGATATTATTTTTGCTCCACATACATAACCATGTAAGTGGTCGAATGAGATCCCATACAGTAGTCCCCAAATCTCATGTAGGAACCAGGCGACTCCGCTCCCAACCATGATGCTAGCATCGGGACTAACGTAGACCCTAATCTGCCTAATCTACCTTGTGCTTCTCGATGGGACTGCTGTCTCTGCCTAGCCGCCTGTAACCTTGTGTTTCCGAAGGGCAATGAACTAGTCGAGATGAAAAGTGTTAAACACAATATCGACGTAAGAAACCTGGAATTTGATTGATAGACCTTTGATTTGATTACATGTTACGTGGCATCCTGCATCCTGCCAGCGGGAAACTCGAAGTTGTAATTTGATTGGGTGTTTGCCTGAGATGTCCTGCAGATGAGACAAAAGACGTATAGAGCTTCACTTATGAGAAATATTAAAGGTGTTCCTTTTTCATCGCGAGAAGTTGGCAACAGGGAAGTCTATGACAACATCGATGTGGGGCTAACCGGGGTTAAAGCTTGAAGCGACCAGGGTCATAAGGCTAAGGTGACGCCACACTTTTGTCACCAGCCACAGTTTCGACCACTCATATGAAGCCCCTCGGTTCGAAAGGAGAAGGAATCTGCTTTCTGTTTAAGATCTTCCCGGATGTCGGCAACGATCGTTACTATGGGACCAACATCCGAAGGCCAGATTCACCAGTCCAGTCGGGCTATTTCTTAATTTGGTAACTACCTCTGTAAGCGAATACGTACATTAGACGAAATCGAACGGGCTCTTCAGGGTCCGGCTTTGTCCAAGGGACCAACCATATCATCCCCACATATCGTCATCTACCTGTCTACCGGTAGCTAATGTGGAGATGACCGCCACAGTACGATCCCCTTTACCATGACGCCAACGGGTCAGCCACAGAGCCGTAGGGCTATGTACCTAACATACGTTAGGACTGAGAACTTGGACATGCTAGGATGGGAAGCCAGGGACTTGGTGACGCTAGTTGATTACCTCAAGAGTCTTTGAGCTTAGTTTGTCCGGAATCAGCGCGCTGATAAGTCTTGAGAAGCGCGTCTTCCGGGGGTGATGCGTGTTTAACCAGGGGCGATGACGATTTGATGAAGTAAGAGCAAGCTCAAGCTTGGTACCTCGTATTGGTTGAGTGAAACACGCCAACCAGGCTACGGAAGGTGTAATCCAGGAATGAGATGCTACAGCACTTGATCGAGATTCTCGATGATGACATCCTGCGGCAAATCCAACATGTATCTTGGAAACAAAGGTAAGCACATCTGCTGGGAGCCTGCTTCACGTCAGTATAAGAAGTCGAGCATCCCAGACCTCAGTTTGACTTCTCTTATCAATTCATCAACAACCATCAACTATACACATACTATCCAATAGCAAATCTCGATACCCATTACAAGCAAATCTTTTAGATATTTCAACGTATAAAACTATCCAACATGTCTGGCGTAATCAACAAGGTCAAGGACGCTGTCACTGGACACCACCACTCTTCCAACACTCATCAGAGTGCTCCTGAGGGTACACACGGACCTCACGGCAGCCGCGTTGCTAACGCTGCAGACCCCAGGATCGACAGCGACCGTATGTTCTCGTCCTTTGCCCGATTCTAGGAGTTAGAATCACTAACTTGCCATAGGAGACAACCGTGCTGCCCCTGGCACTACTGTTGGCGATACTCACGGATACACCACTGGAAACAACTACACCACCTCCGGCCCTACGGGTTCAGCAACTGCTGGCCCCCACCAATCAGATATCGCCAACAAGATCGACCCTAGAGTCGACTCTGACCGAGATGGCCGATATGTAGGCAACACTGCCGGTGACTATGGCGGCAGTGGCCGAGAAGGAGTCGCCGGCCCGCACAACTCTCGTCTAGCTAACGCTGCTGACCCCCGCGTTGACTCCGACCGAGACGGTTCCCGAACCGTAGGCAACACCTACGGAAGCTCTGGAACTGCGGGTACTACGGGCGCTGGCTACACTCCCGCTGGCACAACTGGCAACACATTTGGTAGCTCTACTGGTGCCGGATATGGCTCGACTACCGGTACTCACGGCTACGGCACCACAACTGGCACTCACGGCGCAACCGGTACCCACGGCGTCACTGGAACGCACCCAACACACTCGGGCCCCGGCCCAGCCCCTGACACCGCTGGCCCTCACAAGAGCAACATTGCCAACAGGCTCGACCCGCGCGTCGACTCAGACCTCGACAACTCTCGGACAGTCGGCGGCGACAAGACTTACCAGTCGTAAGTACGCCACTGTCGCCCTCCATTGCTTTGGACTGTTTTTTTTTTTTTATCGGACAATGTTTTATTAATGACTACCTAAAGTGGGGATTATGCTGCCAAAGACCCTACGGATGCCGCTCAGGTACCCCCTTCCACTTTGCGGAAACACATCGGAGAGCCTGTTGTTGAGCATGGCGACCATGGACACCGACATACTTGAAGGAATAGTGCTGGGAGTGCTCAGGAGAGACATCATGGCTTGTAGGATGGATGTATGAGAATGGGATGGAATGGCATGACGAAATGAACAAGGAAAAAATGTATCACTAGGTTAAACTATTAAATGATAAGCATGATATCTCATATGAGAAAACTTTAAGAGTTGTATCATGATTATAACCCATTGAGTATTTTACGAGTTCAATTTGCATAACTTTCATAAAATATTAGTACACAGTCATAACCCTAACCCTGATGTAGCTTGGGGTAATTCACCCACATTTTGACGATGTATTGTAAACATCAAATTTTGGCATGGCCGCAGGAGCGGTATAGTTACGAGACTACGAATCCAAGTATTGTAGAGAAATAGTTGATATTTCAATCATGCCCTTCGCCGACACCCTTGGAGTAAATATGCCCGTTTTCTGACCTAAATCAGCTATATATGCCAGCCCCTTTTTGTCTGGGGTACATCATTCTAGACGTTCCTCATATTAGAGAGGACCATGCTCAGAACGTAGACTTCTACGTTGATTTTACTATATTCTGCGAATTCTACTTCGTGAATACACCCAAAATGTGCGGGACTGTTTTATACCAGGGTTCGATGACGGGTTGTGCGACATCGATCTTCTCCCACGGGCCTGCTTCCCTCAGCGCCTTTTCTGTCTGTCGGCAGAGCAGACATCCGCCAAGAAAGTGCGGCCAGAACACATTGACCAAGCCTGAAAAAAAAAAGCCGTCAGGAAATTCTTCTCTGCCCAAATCGCAATAGATGCATTGGATGGACTCACGTTGATACGCCTTCATATACCAGCTGTATTCACACCGGACGTGTTCATACACGAACCAGTGCCCACCCTTTTTTAAGTACCCGTAAAGCTCCCGGATATTCTTCTCCGGTTCCGGGATGCTGCACAAGCACAGGATCGAGACAATGCAGTCCACGCTCTCCTTTTCGATGCAGCCATCCCACTTATCGGGATTGTTCAGGTCCTCGATTCCCACCGGGACAATCTGATACACGCCCTCTAGCCCCGCCTTCTCGATCGCTTGCTTGAGGTGCGGATGCTGGTCCTGGTTCGGCTCCACGCCATATACACGCGTGATGACCCTTTTATCACCATTGGCGCCGACATTTCTCCGTCTCACGGTCCCTTCCTCCGCCTCAGCTTCGGCATTTGGGTTAACTTCTGCCACAGCCTTGTACACGTCGACCCAGAGCCCTGAGCCGGGTCCCACCTCGATGACCGTGCCGTGGATACCCGGGCCGACCGGCTCATCGGTCACATCCCCAGCAGTCGCGCGCCCCTCCAGCAACGGCACCACGATCTCGCCGGCGCCCTGGCGAATCATGGGCCCCTGGAATTTCCACACCTCGCTGAACCATGCGTCCTGGAGCTTGCTGGGCGACAGGAGCACGCCGAACTTGCGCTCGCGGATGAGCTTGAGTATGGTCCTGGGTAGGCATGATGCCGAGAGACCCAAGAAGATCCACGGGCCTAGGAGGCCCACGATAGCTTCCGCTGTACGCTGGTAAAGAGACATAAGGGGGGGAAGGGATTGGGGGGTCTAGGGGAAAAGGGGGGGGGGATGCAGATAAGAGAAGAAGGAGGGAGAAAAACAGATAGCAGACCAGCCTGCTCCCGGGATCGGGGCTTATTTATATGCGGCACGGAAAACTTTCTGTGAGTCAAAATCAGGGGCGCGAGGCCACGCAAGGATAAAGAATACCTCGGGCTACCCCCATGCAACATATATTCAGCTAAGACCATTGGCTAAGATAATGGATTTCTCTTAGACTAAACTTGATAGGGCGGAATATATCTCCAATTCATTAGTCAGTGGACCATCCCATCATACACACAGTGCAAGGACTGTAGAATACGAGAAAGACATGGGCTGATGTAGTGTATCTTCTCTATCATTCCATATATGCAAGCATCTCTATATAATTGATTGAGGTAGGTATCATTACAACTCATCTTTTTCTTCCTTAGCAGCGGGACTCGGTACCTCGGGTCTCCCGCTGTCCTTCTGCAGGTCTACGCCGATCTTGCCTCGCCATTTCTGCCAGACGGACCAGAACTCCTTTTCCATCCCTGACTCCATCTGATCTGGTAGTACTACAACATACTCAACGTATAGCTTCCCAAACTGAAATTTGTGGTATACCGAGTCACCGTCCTCGTTCCAGATAGGCATACCCTCGCCCTCAACCGTCTCGACGTGGCCGGGTTGTACGACCTCCCCACGCTTCCGACCCAATCTAACAACGTGGCCGTCCAGGTGTGTGAGATTGCGGGTCCAATCACCCATCCACGCTTCCCGGAGGGACAAAACTTCCTGCCAGTAGAGGTCGTTACCCTTGCGCCTGAAGAAAGTGCCATCCACACGATCAGGGTTATCGTTCTCGAAATCAGGCTCCTTCTCAGTTAACGTGACAACGAGGTCACCCGCGACCCAGTCGGGGCTCGCATCGGCCTCGTTCTCGTAGACGATCTTGGCGTCGCGCGCGACTCCGCGCTCGATCTTGAGCTGCACCGTCGTCGGCTTGCGGATAACCCTATTACCGCCGCAGACGGGGCACTTGTGCTTGATGGTCTTGCCGCGGCCGCCGCACGCGTCGCACGTCGTCTGGATCTGCTGGAACATGCCGGGCGCGAGCTGGTGCTTGATGATGCGCACGCCGTGGCCGCCGCAGTGCCCGCACGTCTCCACGACGCCGTCCGCCGACCCCGTCCCGTCGCACTCCTCGCAGATCTGCTGCTTCTCCCACGAGAACTCCGTGTCCCTGCCGTTGTAGAAGTCGCGAAGGGATATGCCGACCTTGATCTCGATGTCGTGGCCCCGCGGCTGTCCTCGCTGGTAGTGCCCGCCGCCGCCGAAGAAGCGGCTGAATAGGTCGAAGGGGTCGTGGTGGTGTCCCCCGCCTTGGCTGCGCTGTTTTAAGCCCTCGTGCCCGTATTGGTCGTATATCCTTCGCGACTCAGGGTCGATTAGAGCTTCGTAGGCTTCGGACACCTCGACGAATTTCTCCTCGGCTGTCGGGTCGCCTCTGGAATGTCGCGTTAGCCACTAGCCATGGATTGAGAATAATTGTTTCCTAAATTCGATGCGTGAGCCTTACGGATTCTTGTCTGGGTGGTATTTCTTGCTTAGTTGTCGGTATGCCGACTTGATCTGCTTATCTGTCGCCTGGCGGTCTACTCCAAGGACCTGATGATAGATTGTAAATAATGGATTATTGCAAGATAGGTAATCAGTTGCAAATTAACATACTTTATAGAAATCTTCCGCGCAAAAGGCGAGTTGAGCTAGGATAACGAGCAACCCGAGGGTTGCCCAGCCGAATAGCATCGTGCTAGATGGACGGCGGCTGCGCAAGTCGTAACGAATGGATAAGAAGGTATATTACTTTAAGGCCGGTCAAGTAAACTTCTAAAGATGGGCACTTCTATGGGTAACATCAAAGCCCAATAACTCTCCCATAGATACAGGGGGGTTAGCATGTGAATTGGACAGCGTGGTAATAAATCGTTGTGATTATCAGAGAGTGAATTGCTGAAGACGTAGCTAGCTCTCTTGCAGCGGCGACCCTTGAAAATACCAGCGTGTCAACGTGGTAAAAACCACCAAAGCTAGGGGATCTGACCCGCCGAGATAAGATAAGCCCTGTAACTTTAAATAGCGGGTACTACAGTACATAGGTACCTATTGTCTTAAGGAACTTGGCGGCGAGGATGGGTTTTAATTGGCTACGGCTCACTAGTGGCTCCCAACGAGGCAATCCTAAAAAAAATAACAGGGCAACTAGGACAAGCCTGTGACCAAGACTTCTTTCATCCTCTACCGTATCTCGCTCCATCTCGAGCGATGATCATTACTACTTCTCCAACACTCGATTAACTCAAATTACTGCTCTGACTTGGGCTGTGGTCACAGAGGTCCTTTAGAACTTCTATATCCGGCCCGGAATACCCGTCGGAAGAGATTCTGATACCTAACGCCATCATCAAGGTTCTCCGCAGAACACCGGCAGCTCAACCTCAACCCCCCAAATCATGGGCGACAAGCGGTACGCCTTCGTCCCTATGGAAGAAGATGAAGTGGGTCCGCAGAAGGTCGAAAAGAAGTCCAAACATCGACGTCGCGACGAGAACGGGAAATCGAGTTCGCATCGCGACTCTCGCCGAAAATCTCATCGCAGCCGCAGTCGTAGTCGCTCGCCTCGTCGAGATCGGGACCGAGACCGAGAGTCACATAGACACAAATCGAAGGTGATACGAAGGCGCGGCGACAATGATTTTGATGATAGATGGGGAGATGAAGAGCCAGGGAGTGAGCCCGAACCTTCTGACGATGGACGCGACGACGGACCGGAATTTCAGGAATCGGCCCCCAAACGCGTCAAGCTAAGTCATGATGAAGGCGAGGAAAAAGATGACGGCACCGAATCCGATACCGCGCGCGACATCGCTGAGAGAGAAGCCTTCGCCAAGCGCCTCAGGGAACGGGACAGTGGCAAATCAAGGTCCGAGGGCAAGGCTGAAAGGGAGCGGCAGCGGCTGGCCGAGGAACTTGCTGCAAATAGGGCTGCCATGCCGGATTTACGTGAGCGCTCTAGGCAGGATTACCTGAAGAAGAGGGAGGCGGAAAGATTGGCACTGCTGCGAAAACAGGTCGCGGAAGAGACGGCTGAATTAAACAGTGGTGTGCGATTATCAGAGAAAGAGAGGGCTGAGTTTGCGAAGAATCGAGAGATCCTGCGATTGGCCGAGGAGCGATTACGGATCGATGATCACCGCGATGGTTATTATATGCCCGAAGACTACATCACAGAGAAGGGTAAGATAGATAAGAAACGGAAAGAGGAGGCCTTATACAAGCGATATGTTGAAAGAGACGAATATGGCCAAGAGAAGTTTGTCACGGAACACGAGGAGTGGGAGAGGGAGCAGACGCAAAAGGCAAAGGCCCAAATTAACAGGGCAGAAAGAGAGTATGAAGGAGATTACGCTCCGGTCCTCGATCCAGAGCAGTATATCCAGTGGAACTTAGGCTCGACAATGGCCGGTGAGGGGAAGACATTAACGAAGGAACAGAGATTTCTGGAAGCACAAATCGAGGCTGCGGAAAAGAAAGCCTTGTCTATCCAAGAGACTCGGAAGAGCCTCCCTATTTACAAGTACCGAGACGAATTCATCGCAGCGATCGACCAGTACCAGATTCTCGTTCTTGTTGGCGAGACGGGTAGTGGAAAGACTACTCAACTGCCCCAATACCTACATGAGGCCGGTTATACAAAAGGTGGCAAGAAAATCGGTTGTACACAACCCCGAAGAGTCGCAGCTATGAGTGTAGCAGCTCGAGTTGCGGAGGAGATGGGAGTCAAGATCGGCAATGAAGTCGGTTATTCTATTCGATTCGAAGATAATACCAGCGATAAGACTATCTTAAAGTATATGACCGACGGCATGTTACTTCGGGAATTCATGACGGAGCCAGATCTTTCAGGCTATTCTGCTATAATGATTGATGAGGCTCACGAACGGACGGTGCATACTGATATTCTGCTTGCCCTAGTCAAAGATCTGGCTAGAGAGCGACCAGACTTAAAGCTTCTTATTTCTTCAGCTACAATGAACGCCGAGAAATTTGCTAAGTATTTCGACGATGCCCCCATCTTTAATATCCCAGGACGAAGATATCCCGTCGATATCTACTATACTCCAGCTCCAGAGGCGAATTACCTAACAGCGGCTATAACAACCATTTTCCAAATCCACACCACCCAAGGAAAGGGGGATATTTTGGTGTTCTTGACGGGTCAAGATGAGATTGAGGCTGCGGAGCAACAATTGACTGACACGGCAAGGAAACTCGGAAATCGTGTGAAGGAGTTAATTGTCTGTCCCATCTATGCCAATCTTCCCTCAGATCTCCAAAGCAAGATTTTTGAGCCCACCCCTGAAGGTGCTCGCAAGGTTGTGTTAGCCACAAATATTGCCGAGACGAGTTTGACAATTGATGGTATCACATACGTGATTGACCCGGGGTATGTAAAAGAGAACGTCTACAACCCGGCCACAGGCATGTCGAATCTTGTCGTCGTTCCATGTTCACGAGCCTCTGCAAACCAACGTAGTGGTCGTGCCGGTCGTGTTGGCCCTGGTAAGTGCTTTCGCCTTTATACCAGGTATGCCTACATGAACGAAATGGACGAATCGACCACGCCGGAAATTCAGAGAACCAATCTCAACAGTGTCGTTTTGCTGTTGAAGTCCCTTGGTATCAACCAGCTCCTAGAGTTTGAGTTCATGGATCCGCCTCCCACCGAATCTTTAATCGGAGCTCTGAATCAGCTTTTCGCGCTGCAAGCCCTGAACCACAAGGGTGAACTCACCAAGGTCGGTAGGCAGATGGCTGAGTTCCCTACGGACCCCATGCTTGCGAAAGCTGTCCTTGCTGCGGACAAGTATAAGTGCGTTGACGAGGTCTTGTCTATCGTGTCAATGTTAAGCGAGGCTTCAGCACTATTCTTTCGACCGAAAGACAAGAAGATCCATGCCGATAGCGCTCGCAATCGCTTTACCGTTAAGGAAGGCGGTGATCACCTGACACTCCTGAATATATGGAATCAATGGGTCGAAAGTGATTTCTCTCCTATATGGGCACGCGAAAATTTCCTACAACAGCGCTCCCTAACCCGCGCTCGGGACGTTCGCGACCAGCTTGCCAAGCTCTGCGAACGCGTCGAAGTAGCTCCGTCTTCCTGCGGTGCAGCCAATATCGAGCCCATCAAGAAGGCCCTCACGGCAGGCTTCTTCCCGAACGCGGCCAAGCTGCAGCGCAGCGGCGACAGCTACCGCACTGTCAAGAACAACACGACAGTGTGGATCCACCCAAGCTCCGTGCTGATGAAGTCGGACCCCCCGGAGAAGATGGTCATCTATTACGAGTTGGTGCTGACGAACAAGGAGTATATGAGAAGCTGCATGCCTATTAAGCCCCAGTGGCTTAACGAGGTCGCGCCGCATTTCCATAAAAAGAAGGATTTGGAGGAGCTGGAGGAGAGGAAGATGCCTAAGGCGCAGAGGAATGGATGAGGGAGATGATGCCGAATAAAGCTTGGGTGATTTTGAGATATGAGTAGAATATTAAAATGTTAATGTTGTTTAAGATCAAGTAAGATCAAGGACGAGCGAGTGGGGCATATTGGCCAAGTATCTATAAGAAATTCAACACTGCATGCTGTCGCCTCGGATAGGACATGTTTATCTCGGATCTATCAGATCTATCATAAGAGCTTGCACCACACAGAGAACTTATAGAAGTCATCACTTTTTGTATTAATCTACTCCGGAATCCGAAATACGAAATTCTTCGATATTTTATTTCAGCAACTCCTCCTCGCCAGCCTTGGGCACCAGCTCTTCATACCTGCGCAAGTCCATGGGCTTCTCCAGCAAGGGTACGACGAACGGGTCAAAGGTCTTCCAGTACGGGTTCTGTAGATGGTATTTCTGCGACCCCTCGTTTTCATACCGCTCCACAATGGTGAAATCCTGGGGGTCGTGGACGGATTGCACTAGGTTAGGAGGTTTTAATACTCGGTCTTTGAGGAGGGTAATAAACAGTGGATTTTCGTGATGGATGAATGGAAATTGAGGAAAGAGGAGAAGGAAATATAAGGGGAAAGGAGAAGGAAGTTGGGTGAGGAATTACTTACTGACAAACCATGACAGTGTCTCCTTGTCCTTGGAGTACACCGCAGATGCTTCGTTGAGCTTGGCGTGCAGCTTGGCGATGTTGTCTGCACCAGGCTTGGCGCGGAGGTGGACGACTATTGTGTAGACCATTTTTACGGAAGGCCAGTTATTATGGACTGGTAAGGTACGAGATTTATATGATGGTATATTGGACTTGTGACTTGTAATGGAGGTCCGATGAGGGATTTCAGGACCGTGTTGGTGGAGTTAGTGTTCGCCGTGTCACCTCCGCATTACGGGATGACAAGTACAACCCCGCTACCAATCGTCCACCGCACATCCAATACAACAAGATGCCTAAGCAAACCCCCTAGAACCCAGACATGCATGGCATTAGTTAGCGTCCCCTACTCACCAGCTTAGGGTCTCCTGAAATAACGAATTAAACGCTGCCATTTTACTCGGATGACGATAGTCGGATACCTAGCAAAGTACTAAAAAAGGCCACCTTTTTTATAGGTAGCAAACTGGAGCGCGGCTATTTAACGACGATTACCTTCGATGGACAGCAGGAACCACTGCCGTAGCACTCCAAACTAAATTAATTCCCTGGGCCAGAAACGAAGACAATAAGGACGGCTGCGTATCTGAGACAGTCGTTAGTTGGTATCTCGTCAACAATCAGACACAAGTACTTACGCAGCCCCCGCCATAAACAATTCACCCATTTTAGCATTCGCCATCAGCGATAAGGCTGTTATAAATGCTGTCGTACCCACCAACACAACGCCTAGTCGTAAGAGTAAGGTTCCAAAAAGGGTAGCGACTATAACAGGGACAAGTAGAATCGTAGAGGCAAGAAATGCGAGAATAACCCGAGCAGCCGTTTTCACTAGGCGGTCCGAGAAGATATGCATTCCGCCATCTCGACTAATGTTGTTGCGAAAGTCCTATTATCACAGTAAGTGGAAGTTAGCGGATCATCTTTACATAGCAGGCATTTAAAGATAAATGCGACTAACTTTGCCAGTTATATAAGAAATCCAGATAATGGCGTCTTCTATTGGCCCCTCGATCCACTCTAGGGCGTGCTCTGATCCCAAATCTGAAAGAGAAACAAGGTCCGTATGCCAGATGTACGCTGTCTCTTCTCTTGATATGCTTCCAGTGTCCCCGAGCCAGTCTCGGATGTTTGAAAGATCTCGCGCCCTAGCGGGTTTATAGCTAAGTGCTCGCTGGGTCCGTGACATCAAATCATCTTCGATAATAAGCGTTTGAATGGGTTCCAAAGTCTGACAGGGGGATTAGGAAGGACAGGAGGTAGATAACCACTCACCATAATCAGCCATGGCTTTATCAATCTTCTCGAGAACGTCTCGTCGCGCCTCGTTTACATCTTTTCTACGGCTTCCAAGAAATAGCACCTTTCTCTCCTCAAGGTCAATTCTCTCAAGCGTGGATTCAAGGCTGGAAATATCATCTTGCTTATATAATAACATCCGCGCCCTTAATGCGGCGAATCGACGAAATACGTAGAAAGATGGGTGAGAGCCCGTTAGGGCCGCAAATCTTGGGTACCCAGGCGGGTAATCCTCGACTAGAAAAGCTATTAGCACGCAGTGGCGGGAAAATATAGCGAGTAAGGAAAACCCACCCTTCCACACAGGATAGCTGGTGCATGTTTCCGTCGTTAACTCGGGTATAGAGTGATGGAGCATTTTCTAAACTTAACAAAACAGACCCGACTAATAGACAGATATCAGGTAGTTACCTAGGAATGTTTTATCATTCACATACCACGCCGTACGCCTTGAAGAAATATATTGACTTCATTACATATAGAATCAGTAACTACCGTTTCATTAAGTGATACATTACCAATACTACTATGGTATATGCACCGATTCCATACACCGAAAACCAGGCATCTACTGCAGGCTGCCTCAGAACGCCTTGAGCTGAAAATTTGCTAATATTGCAGAAAAGTGCCTTACACACCGCACATAGCCATCCACTATTAGCAGCCTCTTTTCTTATCTTTACGCCTTAATGATAACAGCGTTGGGTGAACATGCATCCTATAGCGCTACGACACGGTACCTACTGTAGGCGTGGATGACAGTGTACCTAGTACATCCCCCCTACAAATTTGCCCGAAACTGCAGTGTCCATTTTCTCGACCAGTATATATCAACATCATCTAGTCTTCGAGATATTGCTCCAAATTAAGGACATCTGTGGTTCACTACCGCTTAACATGGCTGAACTGGATGGGGGTATGAGAACTCCAAGCCGTTGGGCGGTTCTCATTGGCGTCAATTTTTATTCTAGTTCTAACCCTAAAATGAATCTTGATGGGTGCGGCAACGATGTTATCGCTATATACAACTTCTTACGAGATTACCTGGGTGTCCCGAAAACGAATATCATAGTGCTACTCGCTCTTGATCCTAATTCATCTACATCTCCCACTCAATTCCTTGACGGTCTAATTATCACACCAACCAAGGCCAACATATTCGCTGCCATAGACAAGGTGGTTTCGCAAGCAGCCCCAGGCGACTTCGTTCATATTCATTTTTCAGGGCACGGGGATCGTGAATCAACGCGATATCCGGACAGAAAACCAAAGCACGCCAAGGACGAATTACTCTGCCTAGTTGACGATGAAGATATCACAGACGTCGAGTTTGGGGAGATGCTAGATGGATTGGTATCGCCACCAAACAGTTTTGTCGTCCTTGCGACCCTAGATTGTTGCTTTTCTGGCGGAGCGACCCGAAAGAAAGACTTTGCAATTCGGTGCAAGCCACGATTAGGCATACAGGATGAGATAGAAGAGTCCATATCAAGCGAAGACTGGACGCCACGGAGGCTACGGACCGCCATGCCTGTCCAGAGCTGGCTCTATCGCGACCGGGATTACAACGCTCTCACGGCTTGCCAACCCTTTGAAACGTCGCGAGAAGGCAGGCTTAGCTCGGGCGAATGGCATGGTGCTTTGACAAGTACCCTCATGAGCTGTTTGAAATCTCTTGGAAATGAAAGACTATCTACTACATACGGCATACTACATGGTTTCCTTGACGCTTCGATCAGACATAAACTACGCGGCGTGCAACAACCAATGCTGTTTGGAGAACGGAATCGACTCTTGTTTGAACCCACCATCATTCGCTCCATGGAGTTCCAGACCTTGGCCTATGTGACTCACGTTGAGAAGGAAAATATCGTTATCAATAGAGGGCTAGTTTCAGGATCCGTTCTCGGGGATACTTACAGTCTGAAGGAACCCGGGACAACTAATGCCCAGACCAAGGCTGCTATTCGCGTCACTGTAACCTCCCTTGATGCTTTCTCTGCTAATGCACAGTTGAGCCAAGACTCTCAGTCAAGCGACTCTACCCACCTAGACAATGTCAAGGTAGGGTGGCTTGCAATTCTGATCAGTCGCCCCAGGGTATCATACGCACAGATTCTATGCGATCCAACGGGTCCATCGGAAGGCTTACTCTCGAAAATTCAAAGCGAATGGCAATCGTTCGTGGATCCTATTGTGCAGATACAACTGATTTCTCCGGAAATTGCCGAAATGTCCACTCATGAAGAGGAGGTCAAAATATATGTTCTCCTAGATGACGCTGGTTGCACCATGTTAGACTCAAACAAAAAGCCTTTCGAGAATTTCCCCGTGCTCCCGAAAGGATCTCCAGAGTTTACTGAGCGTTTAATGTATCTTCTCCGCCATCTACGGACATATCTACTCGTCGAGGAGCTTAAAACGCCCCAGTCTCAGATCTCTGGATTCCAGCTCAGTATAGAAGAGACCGATGACACAGGAGATAATCAGGATACCGTTTCATCCTGGAAGATCTATTTCAAAAACCTTTCATCCAAGGTACTCTTCATAACAGTATTCAACCTCACGCCGTTATATGGTATTTATCAAGTCTTCCCGTCTGACGCGGGGTTTGCAATCCCAGTGGAAAGCAGTGATGTCTTCGAAGAGATTGTCGACATCGAAATCCCCGATCGGTTGAAAACAGCGTCTGGGGAACCATCATTTCGGATGACGGACGTGATCAAAGTCTTTATTACTGCTGAGGTGACAGATCTTCGTCATTATGAACTCCCTGAGTTGAAGAATACCATTCCGCGACAGCTACGAAATGTTAAGCCGAGACAAGTGAAGGGCTCTTCATGGTGGATCCAGGAGAGGAAGATTGTGACGGGACCCTCTCAGCCCCAGGCATCTTAATGAGAGGTTTACTCGATCAACTGTATCCAATACTTGGCTATTCCATTGGTTTCACTTCTCTTCTTCTTACTATACATAAACACAGCTATAACATAGACAGTATTGAAGCAACATATTCATGCTCTTTGCAAAGAGTCTTCAGATACTTCAAGCCCGTTATTCACATTCTCGCCCGATTCGTCACATAGTGTGTATACCTTCAACCGGCATACCTGGGCGATGCGGTAAGGCCCAGTAAGGGTGGATCCGACCTTCAAGTACACTTTATCATTGACCACGAAGTTGCTCTAGTGATATTGAATGAGTATTTCTACAGTTTAGAATGGATGGTATATGTCAACATACTGCGGCCGCTCTCTTATACCTTGGACGCTCAGCCCACTCGATAAAGTCGTTATCACCATCGTTCCTCCAAATTGTGTTAGTTATGACATTTCCTGGATTTAGTCGGGTACTACTTACGACTTATTATTGTCAGCCATCGTTGAATTCTGAAAGGTTGGGAGAGAGGGGAAAACGATGTCTTGCGCAAGACAACGTGCCCCCCACGGAGTGGCATATACATATATACATACCTACCTACCTACTCGGCCTGCTTAAGGTACCTAGGTAGGTACAAAGAAGAGACGATAGCTCTACAAAATCAGGTAGGCTAGGGATGTGAATGATAGCCCTGGAAGGATGGGGAGATTGATTGTTACACAGCAGCAATAGCTGTAGGCTGCTGCATTGCTGCCTGATGTCAAGTACTGACCGTAAGACGGTGGGGAGAACGGTAAGAGGTATATGAAACCTCGGTAAAGATACAGGCTTATCTACAGGTGGTTAATATCGATCGTTCATCTTATTTGCCAAGGAAACAAATAATGACGCATATGGGGTGATTAACGGCGAACGCGGCTTTCAATGAGGGCGCTTTGAATATGTTAGATAGGTGCTTACACGTGGCCTTAGGTACCTAATCTAGGTGTAGGTAGTGGCCTGGTGGATAGGGGGAATGACGAACACCTATCAGGTAAATATAGTTATAATTTACTTTCTCTCGACTTGTCTCAACCTACATCTATGCTCTAGCTGATTCCAAACTGCTAT
The DNA here is from genome assembly GCA_002120305.1 of Hypoxylon sp. CO27-5. Classification (NCBI taxonomy): domain Eukaryota; kingdom Fungi; phylum Ascomycota; class Sordariomycetes; order Xylariales; family Hypoxylaceae; genus Hypoxylon; species Hypoxylon sp. CO27-5. The sequence continues at coordinate 78,687 of KZ112580.1, read as the reverse complement.
CAATTGAAATAACACAATGTCTACATTAGAGATTCACGAAAGCAACATTGCGGCAGCCGTCCAGAGTCTTGACTCTATGGTGCACGGAACTGCAGACCATGTTAAACTACTTGACAACCTGAGCACTTTATATTGGTCGAGATACGAAACGAACGGTGATATAAACGATCTCCAAAGCGCCATTCGGTATAGCCGCCTTGCCGTAGAGCAAATAGACCCGAAAAGAGATTATCAAGGTGCTATATTAAGTCACTTGGGCGGATACCTCACCGAATTGGTCCAAGAGTCCGTGAAAGTCGAAACGGATTGCTTCCGGGAGGCAATCACCACCAATGTTCAAGCTCTCCAGTGCCTCGAATGGGGAACCCAGCCTTGGCACAGCACACTCAATAACCTGTCGATAGTTTGGTTCGAAAAGGGTGATCGCAGCCTCGAGTTGCACCAACTAGATGAAGCAATTAACACTCAGAAGTATATTATGTCCCTTGCTGAACCAAGTGGATATGACCGAGCCGGCCTCTTTAGCCGACTGTCATCTTTAATAGCCAGGCGATACAATCTAACAACAGAGCTTGAGGACCTTGAGGCAGCTATTCGAACCGGCTATGACGCTCTTGAAGCAGTAAATGCAGCTACTGTGTCAAAGGACAGCGTGTATGGTCATTTTAGCATTACCCTCTCTAATCACTACAAAATGACGGGTCGTATGGATAGTTTAAATGAAGCAATAAGAACTTCACAGCTTTTAGTCGACGAGCTTCCAGATGATCCTATCAGGCGACCTATTTGGTTGGTTAACCATGGTATTTACCTTCATGAAAAATGCCAGCGCTATAAGGACGCGGATCTGGATACAAGTCTTAGCGCACTAGATGAGGCTCTTCGAAGTGGGAAAGAAGCCCTCCGTCGGAGGCCCCCTGGAAATACTAGATTCCAACTGAGGTCCCTGAGTCTACTCGGCGTATGGTGTACCACAAAGCTTAGTATGACGAAGGAACTGGATCTTGGAGCCGAGGGACTCGATTACCTTACCAGCGCTTACGAATTATCGCAAGTACTAGATGGAGAGAAGCAGGTGATACTCAAGAACATAGCCCATATACACGAGGTGTACTACCAGATACTAAAGCAAAAATTGTCTCTAAAAGAGGCCGAGGAGCATTTGTCGAAAGCAATCTTCTACGCCACAGAGGCCGTTAACATGACTCCAGAAGATCATCTAGAACTAGGCGAATACCACAAGAATTTAGCGGCCCTATTGTCAACTCAATGCCACGATTCTGGGACGAGAGGGGAGCCCTATAAGCTTGCCAAGAACCATTACCTTGCGGCAGCCGATGCCATCAGGGCTACTCCTCTAGTACGGATTCCCGCTGCAATGCAGGCCGGCATATTCCATTGGCAGGACGACGAATTAGAAGAAGCCGATCGACTTCTTCATCTTGCTGTGGATTTAATTCTCCAGCTAAACCCACGGCAAATGTCGACAGAAGATCTACGACAGACACTTCGAGCGGTGTCGGGCGTGGCAGGCATAGCAACCTCAATTTCTATCGCCACAGGTAAGTCAGGCACACATGCGCTTCAGATCCTAGAGCGGGCACATTGTATCACTGCCGGCCTGTTCGTAGATCAAAAGAGCGATATTTCCGAACTTAGAGCAGCGCACCCGGAACTCGCTCAACAGTTGGACGACATTAGAACGAGATTATCACACCTTCCGAATCAGCAGCAAAATTCGGGGAAATTTTTCGAAGTGAGAGACTTACAGCAATCGCTCCTTTCTGAACTTTCTGCAGTTGAGAGCGAGATCAAGAAACGGCCCGGGTTTGAACACTTCCAGGAAGTTCCCGGGGAGGAGGAATTCAAAGCACTGGCTCGCGAAGGCCCGATTGTTTCTATTAATACTTCCGTCGTACGCAGCGATGCTATCATTGTCACTTGTGATGATATCAAGGTTCTTCCACTCCCCGAGCTAACACATTCGGACTTGGAGAATAAATTGAGCTTGCTTAGTGACTCGGGTAATGTGGCACGAAGAAATGCGGTACCAAGGCGCCGTGCTAATGGGAAAGGAAACGTGAATGAGGTGCTAGCCTGGTTGTGGAAGACCACCGTGAAACCAATCCTCGATGCGACGGAGCTGACAGCCTCAAAACGGATTTGGTGGATAACAACCGGTCTCGCCGGCCGCGCTCCGCTCCATGCAGCGGGTTACCACACCAATGGTTCGACTGAGAACACTATGAGTCGCGTTATTTCATCTTACGTCTCGTCCTTCAAAGTTTTACGATTTAGCCGAGGGCGATCTGCTTCTACAGTACTCGACAATATGCTCCTGGTTTCCGTGTCGTCAAACTTGCCCTCTTTTCGCAAGATCGACACGAGCCGTGAAATCAAGGTGGCCGAGGACATCTTCGGCGATACACTGACGCATTTACCCGATCCCGAGCCTGAGGTTGTTTTGAAAAACATTCCCAACCATTCGATTACGCACTTTGCCTGCCACGGCTTCGCTAGGGTCAACGATCCGTCTTCCAATGGGCTTGTGTTAGTCAAGAATGGTCGCGCAGTGACTCTGACGGTTTCGGATATCGAGAAGGTCAGCCATAAGGCCGGGGCAATCGCCTACCTTTCTGCTTGTTCGACTGCGGAACAATCCGACATGAAGTTAATGGATGAAGCAGTTCACCTTGCCAATTCGTTTCAGATTGCGGGATATCAGCATGTAATCGGTACTCTTTGGGGAGCTGACGATCGAGCGGCCGGTGAGGTTGCTGGAAGCTTCTATACAAAGCTTCTCGCGGAGAGGGGTAGCGACCGCGAGAACAGAAAGACATTTGATGTTGCCACGGCATTACATTATGCGATTTTGGAGTACAAGAATAGTGCGAAAAACGATATCAGCGTGTTGGAATGGGGTCCTTTCATCCATATCGGGACCTAATATATCATTTCATATTCTGAGGATTCAGTTAGTATCTTTACTTGCTTGACCGGATGGAAATCAAAGCACATTTTCAATATAGTTGGCTACAGTCGCCTCTTTACTCTGTCTTTCCTGGCCTGTTCAAAAGCTCCTATCTTTCTATGATCTAATTCCTATGCTTGTCTCGGTGTTCATAGTCACAATCTTTATTGCCAATCGAATGAGACAACATCGTTAGCGGGCGATATGGCTGCTAATGCTAAATTCTTGGTATCTTTGGGGTTTCCTTCCCTCTTTAACTACCTACCTACTAATGAATGACGATACGTAAACTTTGTCTGATTTTTAATAATTTAAAGCGATCTCAAAGCATACGGCCTCCCCCGAGCTGTGTCTCACCATACCTTACTCTTTCCAACAGAAGCACCTACCATGTGGCTTCCTAGTACACCGGGACCTTAAAAGCCGGGAAAGTGTACGTCCAGCTCTCAACCGAAGCCTGATCATCAACACAGTCAAAATCCGAGCTATTCCCACGCCACAGAGGTCTCGTCGGCCACTGGCACAGCATCTGCGTCTCGCCCGCATTCACGCCCGAAGACACGGTGGCGTTGAGCCGTTCCGGCTTCACTCCGTTTTCCACCCAGTCGATCATGATATCCATGTTGCTCCGCGGGTACGGCCCCGGCTGCAGGGAGTTGGTACCGCAGTGCCCGGCCCCCGGGATCAGGTAGAATTGGTACCAGTCCTGCAGGGCGGAGAGCGCGTCTGCGTCGCTCAGGTTGCCGTACATGATGGACCGCACGGACTGCCAGTAGTGCACGGAGGAGGCGGCGGGGATGGAGGAGTCGGATTCGCCGTGGTAGTGCAGCAGCTTACCCCCGCTGGATTGGAAGGGGGTTAGGTCTGGGAGCGTGGTTTGTAAGCTGTCGAGGTACCGCACAAATCCTGTGTTCGTCCAGTCCACGAGCGTGTCGTATGTTACGTTGTTCAGGTCGGATAGGTTGTCGAGGTCCAGGAGCTGGATAAATTTCGTCACGTACTCGCCGCCGGTCGATGGGATGCTCAACTCCCACTCGCCAGTCGCGGTGTTGTACGTCGGGCTGGCGTCGCCGAGTTCGGAGGCGATCTGCCAGGAGAGATACGCCCGTTGGCCGGCAGAGTTGTGAAGGCCGTCGTATATGGCCTGAGCAACTGCTACTCCTTCCGCGGTGACTGTTCCATTCTGGGCCGGTTGATAGCTGGTAGTACTGCCTTGCGCCTGGCGCTTGTGCGTTTTCATGTTCATGGAGCGCTTGTTGAAGCCGAAACCGAGAGAAGTACTGTTCTGGGCCGCGCAGTAATAAGACTCGCCGATGATCGAGCTCAGGTTGAAGTTGAGCATGCACAAGTCCGTTCGAGACACAACACCGTCTGTCCTTCCGTCAAGAGGATCGCAAGCGGCAATAGTTGCGTTCACGATTTTGGAGAGTTCACATGGTGGCGGGTAGTAGCCCTGGATCTCCTCTACAGCGGATGAGAAGACGTGGAGTACTTGTTGATGTGCGAATCGGAAGGCAGGGGCACCCGTAATAGCACCGTCGTATTCCTCACCAAAGCGTTGAACTTGACTCATGCCCTCTCGTCCACCATCGGAACAGCCTTCGAAGTAGGTATACACCTTAGTGTCATCAGATAAGCCGTAAAATCCCTGGGTCAGCGATTTGCCGACTTTTGTCATCTCGCCAAGCGCCTGGTATCCGAACATGTATGTAGCGTCCCAGTTAATGGACCCGTTTCCGTACAACACTACCTCGTCGTAGCTGTTGCTGAAGGCATCGTAGCCTGCGTCTGTAGCGCCTCCGGCAGCACCGTATGGAAGGCCTCCGGTGGCGTCGCTGGACAGGGAGAAACCGCCGCCGCCAGCAACGTAGAAACGATTTTTGAAGTCAGAGGGTTGTGGGAAGGCGTACTTTAAGACAACCTTATCACCCTTACCGGTATGAGTGTAAGTGACTGTTACGTTGCAGTAGGTGTAGGTAGTAGTACTGCTAGTCGAGGTACCGCCACCCATACCACCGCCGGTTGTTGCATTGTAGACGATGCTAGCCGTTACCGTCGAGGGGATCAGGTCAATGCCAAGCAAAGTGCCGTTTGATGGTAAAGCAGCTTGTACGTTGGATACCGTACAGACATCTGAGATGGATGCAGCGTTCGAGGAAGCCGCCAAGGCAGCGAGAGCCGCTGCGCCGTAGGGTCGACGCATCTTATATGTTAAACGAAAGAATAGAACGAGAGGATATCAGAAGCGACTGTTAAGGCTTGAAGAAGGCCGTGATTGACCTGGCCGTGAAGTCTATGATTCATCAGGTCTTGGCCTTCTCTGTATATACCCTCACCAAATTGCTCAGCCTCAGACTTTGGCCAGGAAGCCATCATAACCGGTCACCCTCCGAGCTTACGAAAGCCTCCCGGGCGAAGTCGCATCATGACATAATAGAACGACGCGGTGAACCTTAAGATCCCCGGCCGGTGGATCGGCAGTCCTGAACGGAGCCGTCGTGGAATCATTTCCCCAGATCGGCGACGTGTTTTATGCCTTGTAGGCATGGCTTAGCTATAGAGTAGATTTAAAGGGAACGGAATATGCCGTGTTGGTACTGATCAGGTAGCATTCTCAACCCAATTTTCATCCAAGTCGGCGGGAAAACCCATTATCTCAAACAACTGGGTAGACTAGAAGGCATTTAGGGCCATAGCGTTCATATGAATCATAGGACGGCATGAGTATCATCCCTGTTATACTATGTATGCTTCATAGAATGATCTGATAAACAGAACGAAGCTTTGGAATCATCATGGCCGGTTTAAGCTATCCATGAAGGCTTGTTTTAAGGGCCTTTTAAGCTTAGTATACATGTTCGCATGGTGGCCAGGGATCCGCCGCGTCAGTTGTTCTGCGATGTTCCAATGGGGCCGGGTGGTGACGCGTCACTTAAAATGAACGGAGTCCCTACTAAACACATCGTTATTCCAGCAATATTCTATGTATCATTCGCGAACAAGGGGAGAAAAGACTATTTAAATCTCTTACAAGCTTATTAGCTTGTCAATCGGTCCATAAGGCCGCCGGCATTCAGCCGTACAAGGGGTCGATATCAGATCTTCGATTTAACCCCAGTCATCACATATTACCTTGACTGGAAAGTTCCGTTCAGGTCGAGACCAAAGCAGGGTAAGTAGGCTAATAGACAATGTTCGGAGTCTACTCCAGCTTGTCATACCACTTCGAGCTTACTAGCCTTATTACCCTTCAATACGAACCCCTGAATCCTATTTCTCGAAGCTGCAGTGCAATTCGGCGACCAGAATATCAGGTAGACGATGCACATGGTCGGCCGGGTTTTCACATCAGTCTAGCAGCCTCAGCGTAAGTGACAACGTATTATACGTTATATTCTACCCCACCCCTCCGATATATCAACACTACTTGCTACATATATAGGTATGCCTCGCTGTCTATCCAATGCTAGCCCACACAGTTGAAAGTTCATAAGTCTTTGAATTGATGCTATTTGCTAGCGCTAAAGCGCGTCTAGCTCTTCGACGTAAGGTATTGCGCTTCGGTTAGTCCGTGGCTACTTGTACGTAGCTTGCCGGTACGCTCTTAGTGACGCCTCCTTTTTCCACTTCGGCCCAGCCATCCCCAGGGTCTTCCTTGATCAACACAAATCGTTCACCTTCCGTCATGCTATGTTCAACGTCACTCTGCGCCGTGTAATCATACAGCGCAACAACATACTTCAATTTCTTAGCACCGCGGCGCGGCGCAACCGCTGGTCCTTTCTTCTTGACGGGTGGGCCAGCCGTGTTTACGGATGATCCCGAATTTGAATAGGTAGATGCAGGACGGCTTCTTATCGAAGACCCCGTATCTTGTGGGACAATAGGCTCCGGGAAAATCTCGAGATAACTCGCGGGTACTATTCCTTCCTTATAACCAGCGCGGACTTTCACCCACCCTGATCCATCTATAATGACATATGAGCAAAGATCGGATTAGGCTAAAGTGAACAAAATAATGTGACTTACCATCGGGCTCAAGAATAACAACCTCTCGCCCTTCGGGAACAGTAACCTCTCCTTCGCCGTTCGCTTCGAAAGAATAGAGCATCTTGCCCTTCTTCTCAGGAGCTTTGTTGACGGGGGGGACTGAGCTACCAGGCAGCTCACTGATATATGCAGCAGGAGGCGGAGCTACAAGACGGCTCTTTTTTATAGCAGGCCGAGGACCAGAAGGTTCAGGTGGTGTCTCCTCAGCAGGGGGGCGTGGACTTGATACCGAGCCGCTTATCGATCGATTCGCACTGGCTGCATATCCAGAGCTTAAAGAGTTCATCGTGTTAGTCCGACTCAGGGCAGGTAGTTCTGCGACATGGTCTGGGGTCCCAGAAGGTGGTTTCAATAGGGCTCCCGCTGCTGATTGCCTCTCTGCTTTGTACTTCTTGCGCTCCTCCTTCGATAACTCGCCGGGACATTCCGCAGGAACCTTCATTTCGCATTTGCTGTGGCACGTATATCCGCAGTCTCTGCAATCAAAGCCCTTCGCTGATAATCCCCATATCCTTTCGCCGCACAAATCGCAGTTCGTCGGTATCTTGAACGTTTGCGATTTGAAATTGTGGTTTTTGGCTCCAAGTGTAACATCTCCAACTGCTGATGTGATAGTTGACGTCTCAACTTCGGCTGTTAGTCGTTTGCGATCGACTTGATGTAGTTCTTCTTGCATAGAGAAAATCTGTTGCACGACCTGCACTTCATCCTTATTTTCTGTCCCCTCTCGTATCCTTTGCTTAATGCGCTTGACACCCTCTATCTCCCTTCTCTTCTTATCAACTTCGCGTCGAAGTTCTCCTAACTGGCTTTTTGACTTGTTTAGCACATTGCGCAAGAAAACTTTGGCTACCTCATCGGTCACCATAAGATCATCATCGTGCCATACAGGGCTGGGTTCGAACACCTTGTCGGGAGGTTCCTGCCACGCACCCATATTATGTCGGATATACATCATAGAGTCTAAGTGTGGCTGATTTCGGGTGATCTCCTGGGCAAGGTGTTCGACTAGGCTGTTACTCTGTTGTAGCATCGTCGTCTCTAGATTCGCCGCCGTAGACCATAACGAATTCAGCTTCATGGTCCGGAATTCCGACAAATCCTGCAGGCTGTCTAATAGCTCGGGGACATATTCGTGATAATACTTCTCCTTTTGTTTATTGGTCACGTTGATGGCTATTAAGTAGGTATTTTTGACATTGTTCATGTCTTGCAACTGCTGTTGGTAGTGGCTCTGGGCCTTCGCTTTATCGAAAGAGGACTCAGTCTTCTTCCGTTTACTTTCCACCTCTTGGCATGCGGCATCGTACTTGGTCTTGGTCTTGCGCAGATCAGCATACGAAGAATCCCTTTCGGCTTCTAATTTCGCGGCATATTCGACGTGACGTTTGCGCAACTCTTCAAATCTGCCAGCAAAGTACTTCATGGGATCGGCTACTTTTTGGATAAGTTCGTTTCCGAATTTTTCGTGTTCTTCGGCGATTGATTCGAGGGTGGTAAGATGGGTGGTCCATATAGTCAGAGAAGCATTCTCGAGAGACCCCGGTGTCATAGCAGGTGTGTCGCCAACACTCAAACTAGCCGACTTTTTACTCTTCTTCTCGAAATACTTCTTGGCCAGGGCGTTGAGCTTTGCGCTGTGCTCCTTCTCGATAGCACTCCGTTCACGATAGAAACTTTGGATATCGTCAAGCCATGCGATGCCGTTGGCTACCCAGGCATTGGCGGGTTTGAAGCCATCCTATAGATTAAAAGGTCCTATTTAGTATAAATTCTTACATAATAATCGATGGGAATAGTGGCAACTCAAGATGAGCAGTAAACTTACCTTCAACTCGGCACCAAAGGTTGGTGCAACGTCCACCTCAGCCATGACAAGGGACCGCCAACGGTTTCGAGCATGCAGGCACAAAATCAACGAGACTACTAAAGTTGTTCAGCTTTCCGGATAAACTTGTCGCGCAAGTCTCGTCTAACAGGGCCATATCATGAATACGGAACTCGATCCGTTGTTATTTTGTAGTGCTGGGCTGGAAAATGATGCAAAAGGGTCGCAAGATGCAAGGTGACACCGACACAGCCCACTTTACTGACCAGTTGCTGCCCGGCTGTTCGGTACTCCCCTTTATTAGTCCACGCGTAACCCCGCCTCGTGACGAGAAAGTATATCAAAGTACCCACACGGATGTTTGCTTGACATATGCAGATATACATATTCTATAAGACGAATCGAGTCTTTCGATATTTCCTATACGATACACGTCTATGAAGGTGGCTAATTGTCAACTATAAATAGGAGGTACAAATGTTATTGTAAGGGATATATGGATGTGTTTATAAAGCTGCGAATACATATAAGTACTAATTGGAGATAAATTTGAGACTTGTCGGGCCGTTGTCTCTTACAAAAGCCAACCATTACACCTGCCAGCAACTGCACAGGGACCCCCACTCCCTTTAAAAGATCGCCCCTCTTCAAATTACCCCACTAAAAAATCTAGCCCCACCAAACATCGAGCTTGGAAAAAGCTCCATCCTCTCAAAACATCTGCATCATCAGATGCGTCTTCAGATCACAAGCTACTTTCTCCTCCTCATAATATCAAGCAGGGCATTCATTCCCCTTATAGTTTAAACCCTGTGTCTTAGGCTTTGTCTCTACCAGCCTTGACCCCTAATTTCTTTCATTCCAACATTACCCCTCCATCTATACCTCGCCTGAAATCGTAGTCGACTCTAGCGAACGACGAGATATTGTGTATCTCGACTCTGCTTAAGATCTAGCCTCAGCGCAATCTTCGCGACTTCTCGCGCGATATCCTCTCCTTATCTTTTTCCATCAAAGAAATCAGCACCTTAACCCGTAACGATCTAGTCATTCATCATGGCCGACCTCGCTAGTCGCATTAGCCAACCTCAGGCCGCCGTGGCTCAGCCCAAGGATGAATCTCGACTCCAGGAAAATAGCTATGATGTCGAGGTCCAGCTCAGCGATCTTCAGAAGGACACAGAAAATCCCCTAGGATCTGCTCACACATTTGAGGAGTTGGGATTGTGAGTGATATGTCAAAGCCAAGGTGGATAAGTACGACACATGCTAATCTCTTCCTTCTAGACCCGAAGAAGTTCTCCGAGCACTATCAGCTTTACGCTTCTCGAAGCCATCTAAGGTCCAAGAGAAAGCGCTCCCCCTAATGCTTGCCGACCCTCCTCGAAACATGATCGCTCAGTCTCAATCCGGAACTGGCAAGACAGCTGCCTTTGTCACTACGGTCCTAGCCCGCGTCGATCACAGCAAGTCTACTCAGCCTCAAGCTCTACTACTTGCGCCCAGTCGCGAATTAGCCCGCCAAATCGAGATGGTGGTGGTTCAGATCGGCCAATTCCTACCTAACCTGGCTGTGGCAGCCGCTATTCCCGGCTCCATTCCTCGAGATGGACGCGTTGATAAGAGCATCGTTGTTGGTACTCCTGGAACGGTCATGGATCTGATTCGAAGACGCCAATTCGACGTATCCCAGTTGAAGGTTCTCGTTATTGACGAGGCTGACAACATGTTGGATCAGCAAGGCTTAGGCGATCAGTGTACCAGAGTGAAGAACATGTTGCCCAAGAGCATTCAGATTCTCCTGTTCTCCGCCACTTTCCCCGACAAGGTTATGAAATACGCAACCACGTTTGCACCTAACGCGAATATGATCAAACTGAAGGTCCAGGAGCTCACAGTTAAAGGCATTTCGCAGATGTACATGGATTGCCCTTCCGAGTCGGATAAGTATGATATTCTCTGCAAACTCTACGGCTTGATGAATATCGGCTCGTCCATCATCTTCGTCAAGGTAAATTCCCAACCAACCTAGTAAATAACCACGTACTAATTGTTCTAGACTCGTGAGAGTGCCACCCAAATCCAGCAAAGAATGACAGCGGATGGTCACAAGGTTTCTGTCCTGCACGGAGCTTACGAAGGAAGCGAGCGCGATGCGCTTTTGGAAGAATTCCGAAGCGGAAAGTCCAAGGTGCTCATTACTACAAATGTTCTAGCTCGTGGAATAGATGTATCCACTGTTTCCATGGTCATCAACTATGACATCCCAATGAAGGGAATGGGAGATAATATGGTGCATGACACGGAAACCTATCTGCACCGTATCGGGCGAACTGGTCGTTTTGGTCGCGTCGGTGTCAGCATTACCTTCATCTCTGACAAGAAGAGCTTCGACGCTCTCAAGGCCATTGCGCAGGATCTCGACATCGACTTGGTGGCGCTTAAGCCTGATGACTGGGATGAGACGGAGATGCAAGTGCAGAGAGTCATCAAGTCAAGCCGAGCTCAAGCGGATTTCGTCCCAAGCGGAGGAGCTGCGTAAAGAGATGACAGCTTACTTGGAAGTGGCTTGGCAGGTATGATGCGGATGAAGCTTCGACAATTGATTTATGTATGGGCGTTTGGTGATCGAAGCACGCTATGAGCATGTCATAGGACATGCCCTTTTTTTTCAACTCTACCCGGCTGTTGGAACGTTGGTGGTTTGAATTTTCAGGCGACCCAGTGAACCATAATTCTACATGAGAGGATTGTAGTTAATGAGAGACGACTAGATACCTTCCAACAAAAGTCATCTGATTCCCCACGAGAGAATTTCCACTAGAACATCGAAGGATCTTTTCATGTGACCTTCCCGTTTACTTGGCTACGCATTAATTGAACAAGATGTTTCAAAATAATAATTATTATTATTAACAAAAACAAGAGAAAATTAGATTCAGTGGGAATGGAAGGGAAGGGACGTGCAGCTTCCGTCTAAGTATTGTTGGTATATCAAAATAAGAATATGGCTGTGCATGTGTATGGGAGAGCGAACTCGGCGACGGTTTTGTACAATGGCGGCTTACTTCGGAGGCGGCCAAGGATGCACAGCATTGAAGATGGTGTAAATGTAAGACAGTTCCCCTGACTAAGGGTACCACGTTGGTGTTGTCAGTACCACTAGCAATTTATAAAGAGCTTTCTACATATTGATAGCTCGGAGAACTGGGTAGCTGCTGACATCCATATATGTAGAACTTGTTGGAACTATATTCCAGGTCGCCGATACAATAATTGTAGCATGGTCCATCGGACGACCCTCGACTTATGTACCGTAGGAAACGGCCGACGGCAAGGACGACAATCAAAGATAGACAAAGGGGGTTATCATGCCGCGAGGGCACGTATTACTCATCGTATATACGATCTCGGCGATGCGCCTTCAAGGAGGTGATAGTAGTAATTCTGAAACTTATGGACGCTAGCTCGGGGTACTTCTGGTCGCATGTTGAGAAGTGTCAATATTTTGAGGTTGGACAACAGCGGCACTGCACCGCCTCGATTGGTTACTCTATATACCGTGACTTTCAAACCTGCATGCATACATGTATATTATGTAGCTTACCTTATGTACATGTATGCATCAATCGAGAGGCGGAGGTATTGATAGTTTTGGTATGCAGATGCAGTCTTGAAGCTCGGCCTCTTCCAGACATTCAATGCTTTACATAAAGAGGTAAGGATCTTAAAAGGTAGGTGCGATGCTACCCTAAGTTAGATGCATACGTATAGTAGCTGCATATAGAGTGCATAACTAGTACATGTATACATAGTATACTTATTGTTGAGAAAGAGCAAGCGAGACGCCCGAGCAATTGCAAGCCAGTGGCTGTCGAAGATGAAATTTTAGGCGCGCGCAAATGAAGTACCACACCCCTACACCCTTTCACAGCTCAGCCTACCACACAGCTTCCACCAATTCCCTCTACACACCCTCTTTCAGAGCTTACCTGGCAGATAAGATCTATATTTGCCGGTCACTTATACGACCCCTGCCATTTCAAAGTATCTGGGTTCAGCCGCTGGGCGTTCTGGCCCATACAGGTAGAACCCGAATGAGGAAGTAGTCAGCCAATCAAGATTCCTGTTCGCAAATCCTTTCTTTGTTCAGCGCATCCTTCTCGCACTCGCACTCCTCAACTCACTTACATTCATTTCTTAATATTGATACTCTCCTGCTTAAGCTACCAGTACCAATGGTACCTATCGTACCAATATACCACATATGTCCCGGATAGGCGGTACCTTGCAGTCAAGATGTCCTCGCATGGGAACATGGGTGCCTTTCTGCACACAAGCAAGCATTGCCATGGCCGACCTGTTATGGTCCGAGGCTATGGCTCAACTGTATACTTCCTACGGTACCTATTTCTCGGATGATAGCCGTCTGGCTTATTCATTCGACGGCTCTGGCTACCATCCGTGCCTATTCTTTCCTACCATTGTCCAATCTCTGCACTCCCATAACGTGGCTTAATCGCCGGGCACGTCATCAGCATGGATAGTGCATCTTGAATTATCCGTCATATAAGTGGTAAGGCCCAAAGCGGTCTCCTTCATCTGGCCCATTCTCGCCCCCTTCTCGTTCATCTTGTTGGTCTGTTATCACCTTCTGTAACAGGCTCCTCTTTTTCTTTACTCATTAATCCTAGCCTTCCTTCGAGCTGTTTCTCCATTTCCTACCTTTTCTAGATATTGCATTTCTCCACAGACGAGTTGTCCTTCACTTCTTTTGTAGGCTGTGCGGAACCAACATGCTAGAATGCTGGTTCTGCCTTCCTAAGCCGTTTCTTCTCTCATAGGTTAGTTCAGCCGGCCTTCTATATCATATAGTCCAGGTCGAGGCCACCTCTGGTGGCGCCTGGGAACATGATCATCATCGTTCTTCTTCGGTTCAGGAGGGAGGCCTCTCAACATTCTATGAGAAGTCTCTCGTCATCAAAGGATGCAATGTGCCTCCCCGATAAACCAAAACGAGAACGTGGTACAGCTATCAGAATATATTATACTGACGGCTCATGAAGATGTTTTTAAGTAGGATGGCTTTCAGGTCTTTAACCTATTACGTGTTAATATGGGTCACGATAACGATCAACTTCGCTGCTGGCGTTGAGCTCGGTGACGACATCGAGACTTTCGTCCCGACTTGTGCTCAGTCTTGCTTGAAATCCTTTATAGTAGGCAACTACCCGTCAACAGACTGCACATCGAACCCGACGCTACAATGCTTGTGCTCAGAGCGGTCGAATTCAGGATACACGCTTGGGGAGGGGGCACTACAGTGTATTACTGTTGAGGAACAACGCGGAGTGTGCGACGAAAACACTGTTGGTGGTGAGCATATGGACTCTGGGTTTCAAAAACATATATAAAGGTTAACACGATATCAGGTTCCGTGAAGCATGATGCCTATCTTATGTGCTCCAAGATAGCAAACGCGTTACCTAACACACATACTATCCTCACGGCTACCATTGCTGACAGCCCAACTGGAGGCTCGGCGTCAATCATCTTGTCGACGATGCCGACAGGTACTGAGATAATGTCCACGCCACCTCCAACCCCGGCAGCATCCAATACAGAACCCCTAGCAACGCCTACCACCTCTGCGGCTCCCTACCCAGCAGCTAATCAGATGCCTTCTCTTAATGGTGCCCAGGTCGCAGGAATCGTCGTTGGCATAGCCGGTGCAATCTTGATTACAATAATCGCTATCTTGGTAGGCAAGCGTATCCGCAACAGGAGATTTCCAGACCTCGAGAATGGTTTCCGCACGATAGATGACGACAGGCGTACATCTGGAGCGTCCGGACCCAAGAAAGATGGCCCTCTGGTTATATCAGCACCTTTCCAGAGATTTTCGATGCATCATCCAGATCCCCGCTCATACCAGACGCCACCACACCAATTCCCTAGTCTCCCGGTGAAGCCTCGAACTCCACCAATCCCTAGCTCAACCTCGAATCTCTTTCTTTCACCAAATACGAACCAAGAAGGCCTCGGGCTTGCTATATCGCGTTCCCCAGATACAACTCCTACAGTGTCTCCTAAGATTCCAGTTCCTAGGCCCTACTCACGACTCCTTCCAGCCAAACCGGCTTTAAGTGTGCAGATCCCTCCACCTCGACCACCCCCACCATCAGAGCCCCTATCACGACCGCGGGCAGCAGTCACACGCACTGTCTCTTCACGGACGGAACGTACTGACAGGGCCAGTATCATAACGGCATTTGCGGATATAGATACTGAGGTTGCAGAAGGGGTTCAGGTCTTACGGCCACCGACGAGCAGTCCTCAATTAGAGACACCCCTATATTTTGATGACCAGCGAGGAAACTGGGTATTAAACAACACCAACAATCCTCAATCCGATTTAGCGCTAGTTATGGAGGTTGCAGAACTTGACACATATACCCCGATGACGAAGTCGCCGATAGAGATAAGAGAGGAAGAAGAGAGAAGAAAAGAACAAGCAGTAGCAATGGCAGCGGCGATTTCAGCTGCTTCAGCATTACCTAAGAAACTACAACCGGCATTCTTATCTGAAGACTATGCTGACGCGACGCTCAATCGTTCATCGAGTGTGTACTCACAGGCGAGTGCTATTCGGCATAATCCCAGGGTTTTCTCTCGCATGGGGAATAACTCTCGATCTCGCTCTCGCTCTCGCAAATTTAATGGGGCTCAACTCACTCGATCCGATACGGTGATGTCTCACGACTCCGTTACAACCATCAATACTTGTTCATCTAGTCCATTTGAGGAAGAAGTCCCTTTTGAACTTAACGATGCTCGTTTGTCGCAGCTCTCAACGGTCATAGAATCACGTTCTTCAACCCCAGTTAAAAATTCCAATGTCCCAGCACATCCCAAACGAACGATAGTGCAAGCCAATTTGCCAAGGAAACTCGATTCTGCAAGTTCACCTCCCGGTCAGCCAAGTCCAACATTGAAGGGTGCTGCTCTTCCTCCTAGGGACAATTATTCGCCTTATCCGCAACCCCTAAACCCTAGGCGCACAGAGAGTACAGAAGCATCGAAAAATTTCGGTGCGGAAACAGAAATACCAATGCCTCCTCGATTTGATGAAAATCATCCGCCAACCCAGAGTCCCTTATCTCGCTTTGCGCAACCAGCCCCTAACGCCGAGGCTCGGAATCCGAACCCAACTTATCCCGAGAGGCTTCGAACACCGCCGATGCAAGTATCTGGGTCTGGATTTTCGCCTAATCCTCTAAGTATAGAGACATTCTCAACACCATCTCCATTGTCATCCCGATCGGGTAACGGAGAGGCGCGTTCCCAGGTAGCACGTGCAGTCTCACCTTTAAGCCTGAGGGCACCAAATTCGGGGACCAAGAGTGCCAGTTCATTATTAGCAAAAAGAGTCGGAAACGGCAAGGCGGCAGCGCTTGCGCTTAATTCTAGTAACAAGAAAAAGGACCGATGGAAGAGACACGGAGGCCAAGCCAATATGCTAAGTCCGGACGACGCTGGCCTCCCTTCAGCCAAAGGCTCTCTGCCCCATACGCCGACTTGGCAGCCAAAACTAACTCCGACACGACACGGCGATGATCTGTACCTAGATGTACAGTAATTGGAAAGGGTCCCCCACCATTTGGTATTACACATGGACGTTGTCCTATCTTCTACCGCTCGTTGTCTTGGACGATATTTAACATTATCATTATCTAATCATATTGCATCAAATATACCCCACCAACGTCAACTAGACGAATTTTCTTCTGTCTTAATACGAATATCACTACCTACAGTGGCTTTATACTACTATCTACCTCGCCCACAGGCTCTCGCATATGCATTTATCTACCCGGCGTTCAGGTGCTTTGTCCACATATTGATCATAGGAAAACACAGGGAATTTGGCTAAGGGTTAAGGGGATGCTGGCTACGGGATTAGAAGGGATGCGATACCCAACTGTAACTCGCAAGGAGAACGCGTTCGTTACACTGTATTATATTTGCATGTACTATGTACCTTGTAAGGTATGTATATTATCCAATCTAGACAGCTCAAACCTGAGGAAAATGAATTATAAGACTTCAAATTCAGAGATTTGAGAAAGTTATCTAGGAGAATCTACTTGAGGCAACTAATTCATAAATTGCTGACCACTATAGTAATGGATCTGGATGTCTCGAATCCTATGTTTTTCTCTAGAAGACATAATCTACCAAGTACATAGTTGTACGATATACTCACTTAGCGCTTATAAGGAGGCTGAGCTAATTAACCGAACGTTAAATAGTAACACATATTCGGATTATGATCAATTCTGCATACATGTCTCCTACCAAGACAACAACTTACCTCAGATCTATATCTTCAGTAAGCCTTCACAGCCTACCTACCTATTCCTGCCGCAGCAGCGGACAAGTTATCGTTATCCGGGCTACCGGCGATAGGCCGGGGTGTGGGTACCTTGCATGACACTATCGAGAGGGTACAGTGGGGCTTAGCTCGGCAGTAACAACGGGAGCTAACCCCGCTTTCCCGCTATAGAAATTTTTTAAGTTATCCATAGATTTTTTGGCTCTGTTTTTTTTTTTTTTTTTTTTTTTTTTTTTTTTTTTCGCATCTGCAGTGTAACTCTGCCAACCTCGCGAGAAGCAACCTGGGGAACAGATCCGGCTGCGCACTGCCACCACAATATTTACCACCAACAAGCATATCACAGAGACAAGCTTGACGACGACGCACGAACCGTTCTAAGAATAGGATTGTGCTATTTGAGCCGCATTGTTGGGGTTCGGACCTACTATCAACAGTCGTACGAGATTCATCCTACGATTAGGTACATATCGGAGTTGGGGACGCGCAAGCAGAAGCACAAGCACTATTACAAACAGAAACATAAACACCGTGGGGGAATAGAACAGAATAGAACGGAAGAGCAGACCTCCGAGCTGCACCAAACCACCCCGGATCAGATCAGATCAGAGCAGATTAGCCTTACGACCCTTCGCCGACGAGGCTTTTCTTCCGTTAACCCGCTTTACCGCCGAGACAACCCCATCATCCAACCAACTCGGATCCAGAAACCCCAACATCACACCAACAACAATGGCCCAGGGCACTTTCAAGTCCAAAAAGCCCTCCTCCACTACCACATCCACATCCGCATCCTCGGCAGCTGCAAGGAAAGCCAAGCCCCAGCCTCCGAAAAAGGGCGCCCGCGTGGCCAAGGCGAAGAAGGCGTCCGCCGCAGACAAGATGCGGAAGAAATTCGCGGCGGGACTCGTGGCGAAGACGGAGAAGCTGCTTGGTGAACGGGCGGGGCACCTCGAGTTGATTGGCAAGGGTAGGGTGAAGGGCGCAGATAAGGATAAGGAGGGGGATAAGGCTAAGGGTGGAAGTAGGAAGTTCGGTTGAGGGGATGGGATGGGGTGGTGTTGGTTATACTGAAACAGAGAAAGGGGACAGTATGTCTCGTATGAGGCTGCGGATGTGGAGATGAGCATTCGGAACTGGGAGGGAGGATAGGAAATTGGAGACGGCTGGATAAGCGCCGTGTAGGCTTGCATTCGTGGTCCTATGGCGCAGATTCATGGTCATGATCATGGTCGCGGTACGCGTGATGGTTAATTCGGCCTTTGCCATGAGCTGGCCCGCTTCTAAGCGACTGATGAGGCAACCACATTGAACGAGGCTGGTTACCTGGCTGGAAGTCATCACGCAGAGGCAGCCTATGGGTGCCTTCGCGTTTTACGGTCCTTCAATGAGTGCAATCATGAGAGCTTTCTTCTGAGGAACAGCCAATGGATCCTACTGGTCTCTACGGATGAACAGATTATAGCTATTTGACAGGTACTTCAACGCCCTGAGGTGTTTCATGGTTCGGATTACTTGCGAGGTATATTCCTGTAATATCTCCAGCAACCGCCTCGGACCAAGTAGAATATCCGCGAGATGTATATCAATCAGCACCAGCAAACTCATTGAGATGAATCGGAGCCTAGTCTCCCACCGTTCTAAAAATCCTCGCATTGATCATGAATTCGTTCTCTCTATCTATCCTTGCCTTTTCTTACCGTGTTGACATCTATACTAACCCCTGGATTCCTTACCTCTGCCTCCACTCCTTCGCTATCGTAGCAAGCCTCTGCTTCACAAACTCCAAGTCCTCCTCAACATTAACCCGCCAACTTGACACGGCGATACGGCAGGCCGGCTGTCCTTTCCACTTCGTCCCGCTCACGTACCACTCACCCGAGTCCTGAATCTGCTTGACTAGTACCCCGTTCAAGCCATCATCGCGCGCCCTGAACAGCACCACCACATGAGTTGCTTCCGGAGTGGAGCCCTCGGGCAATAATTCGTAGTCGTCCTTTAAGTTTGGATCCTCGGCTATGGCAGCCGCAACGCCCCGGGCTAGACGCACCATACGTGCGAGCATCTCAGCGATGCCGGAGCGGCCTTCGCTGACTAGGACAGCGTATACCGGGAGAGCGCGGAAGCGGCGTGAGTTTTCCAGCCCGATGTTGAGGGGACTTGGGATGGAGCTGGGTCCGCCGGAGGAGAGGTATACGGCGTTTGGGTTCTGGAAAACGGCTTCCAGGGTGCTAGATTGCCGGGTGAAAAACATGCCGTTGTCGTAGGGCTGTATCTTGTTAGAATGGAGGGGCGCTAGCAATAGGGGTAACTTACGACGTTCAGTAGCTTGTGTCCATCTATCGTAATGCTATCCGCGAGCTCAAGACCAGCAGTAGACTCCCTGAGCCCGGCGAACTCTTCTGTGGTCGGTAGAGCGCGGGCGAAGATGCCGAATGCGCCGTCGACGTGGATCCAAGCCTTGTACTTGTCTGCCAACTCTCGTAACCTCTTCATATCCTTCGCGCCCGTCGTAGCAAACCGCCCTGTATTGACCTCGCCAGCGCTGATAGCAACGATGCTCGCGACATTTTCACGCTGCAACTCCCGCTCAACGGCGTCTAGATCCAGCCTCCAAGGCTCGGCCTCGCTAAGCGGTAATTCCTTAACTGCCCGACGCCCCAGTCCCACGACCGAAGCCGCCTTGGACAACGAGCTATGTCCCATACTCGTCAAAACCTGCACCTCACGAATCCCCGCCTCCGCACACGCCCCCAGGATCCCCAACTCACCCACCCCATCCTCACTCTCGGCCGGCAATCTCTTCCCAACCACGACCTCCCGCCCACACGCCAACCCCAAGATATTACTCGCCGTCGCCCCCGTCGTAAACGTGCGACCCTTCCATTCCCCCTCTCCTTCACCTTCACCTTCACCTTCACCTTTACCCTCACCCTCACCCTCTAAACCCAGCAACCGCAGCACCATCCGCAACGCCACGTCCTCCACCTCGGTACTTATGCTCTGCCCCGGCAAGTGCACCTGCGCGCTGTTATCGAAGGCGCTGACGAGGTTATCCGCCGCCTCGGCCACCGGCAGCGTCGACCCCGTCACGAACCCGTAGTACCGGCCGCTGCGGTTGTGGCCCGCGAGCGCCGGCGCGATGTCCCGCGTCAGGTGGGCGACGGTTGCGGCGGGCCCGCGGCCGTGCAAGGGGAGGAGGAGGAAGTCTGTGTCGTCGGCGTGGGTGTGGGTGTGGGTGTGGGTGGGGGAGGGAGAGGGAGGGGAGAGCGCGGAGCGAGCTGTGGTGAGCTGGGTTGGGGTTGGGAGGGTGCGGGCTTGGGTGTTGGGGGGAATGGAGGCGCTGGTGCGGATCAGGGCGTAGGATTCTTGGAGGAAGGCTGAGGAGTCCATTGTGAGGGTTGGTATGTTTTGTAATGGAATAGAATGGGGGTATTTGGCTGTGCTGAGGTAACGTAAAATATGAAAACAACTTTGCAATCCACAAGAGTCCTTAAGTCACGCAATTGCAGTTGCACATGAAGAAATGACTCTTAAAAATCCTGAAATTTTTTTTAATACTGTCCACCTGCAAATTGTGTCATCGCGTTGTGTCTATCGATCGCAATGTATTGCCTTTGGTGCTTGCTCGTCGTCATCATTCAGATTTATTCAATTCCTATTAGTAAACTAGCACTCCATGGGTCGCGAGAAGCATCACACGGAGATGCTCTGTCATAGGAGAAATATACACAGCAGGAGTAACATTACTTGATATTCATAGTAGGTTATAGATGTTGTGGGGTTCATTATTCGCTCCCCTCGTGGTACTACTAACGCTAGCTTAATAATTGCTCACTTACGAGGTAGACACAAAATACGGGAAGCTTCTTACAGCGTTATACTTATATCATAGGTTGCTCTTTTACGAAATCGTGAGAAATGAATCAAGAATAAGCTTGTATAATAGATCAATAAGTGAAGTTGCACGTATTTCTTGTTTATTACCTTGTATCCATATAGTCGTAAGTGACCGTCATCGATAATGGCACTCTGCTTCTCGCTAGTTTTCATGTCATGTATCCTATTGACTACCGTCGTAGGCCACCTCCTCGTAGAATTAAATTAAAAGTATATAAAGCTCTACTCCATAATTGTAGTAACTTGCTACGATATCTTCAATTAAAAAGTGAATAGTTGACACGCTATAAAAGTCAAATGGAAATTAGAGGCCGTCGTGATATGTACATCGCCGCGAGCCTCAACCCCAGTGAGGAAAGCCGTTGGACCAAGTATCAATGAATGCCTCGGGAGGAAGGGAAAACAAGCATCGGATCATTTCGACAAGCAGAAAAAGCCGTGCCAGAATATATAACAGCAAACAAAACAGTGTGACGATGGCAACTAGTAGTCTTAGGAACGTCATAGTGGATTCACGTGAGAATGAGAGCCGCCGGTTTATGTTTGCCCACATTAGAATAGGAGCAAGAGTAACGAGAGGCATCAAAGTTGTTATGACAGAGCAAACTTTCCAAGCAATGGCTTCCGCTGTGGTCGGAAATTGGGCGTTCCACGCAAGACAGTGAAGCCCTCCGAAAGGAATGCCACCGAAAACAGCTCCAAGTGCCCAAATGGCGACATCCTCGTCTACTTTTAGAGCTCTCAATAATCCTTTTGGTAACATATTACCAGTGAGATTACTGGCGTCGTTTGGTATTGGGGACGGACCAAGCATAGGATCAAACTTGCTTTTGGTTCTCGGTCTAGTCCACCTGTATGAGGGCCTTAAGCTAGTCAGAAAATTGATAATTCTCGCTAATTTTTCCCTCCCGCCTCCCGCGCGGCTCTTCTTCGCTGGGATGATATGAATGGTCTCTATGTTCTGAGGGTGCCTCCAATACCTACGTAAGATAGGTACGTAAAGAGACTCAATACTGAAAATGCAAGTGTGGCTATCTCGAGCTGCGACGACGGAAGGCCCTGGACTTTGCGGGAAATAAGCTGAACAATTAGGTAAAGGACCTGGCCCATAGCAAGGGCTTTGACGAGCGCTCCTCCTCCGTCGAGCTTCTTCAGGTGCACGGCAGGGATATTCGGTACGGCCGCAATATCCATGCTGAATGCGAGCTTCCATTGTACAGCATTCAGCACCCAATAGCGGTATTGGAGACGATCTAAGTTGATACGCTTCGACGCTGATAGACCTTCTTCATCCAAAAGTTCCTGGATCAAATCTTGGTAGGGTCGAGGGCTTTGCAAACCTGTCCTATTGGAGCCACGAGTCGTAGGTAATATGCATACCCGGTAAACCTTATCTATAGGACGTCTTTCAACTGGATTGTCATCTCCCCTTGATCACCAAATGTGATAACTGAACTTACCTCTCGTATCTAGACAAATAACTCTGGGACAATTATCTACCAATATCCTGCTTTGGTAGAAGGAGGCAAACAGATTTCTCTTATTCAAAAGTGATTCAATGGGATGCCACCTGGTCCAGGCAAGATATCCATATCCGGATAACGACGACGCTCTTTTCTTGACTTCACCAGATCACCAGTCTTTGCAAGTTTGAGTAGACGTCGCAGGCCATTCCTGCTCGAAAGGTCATGACCAACAAACTCGAATCCAGAAATCATGGCCTTTGAGATCAATGGCCCGCCACCTAGCTTCTCATACTGCTGGCATCGCCTACGAGCAGGAAGCTGGCGTTGAACTTGCTTCACTCGACAATCTGCGGTAGCTTTATCGCCCTTAGTCCCGCCCAGGTCAATGACCATTCACGAACATGTCAAATATCTTTCGCTGCCGGAGAGGCTAGTCGGTGTGATATGCACATACAGATTGCGCACGGTCCTACCTCTGTTTTGGTGGAAATTGCTCTGGGGCGGCTGCGGAGTTACGTAGTAGTATTTGGTGGTCGAGGCGTCGTGGTACTCCGGGTTCAAGCCCGGTCTCTGGGGAACCAGTGCTGCCAGTCACGAGGCTAGGGTCCATGTTTCTAGGGGAAAAAAAAAGCAGGGAATTAGAAAGGGACCACAGCTGTTAAGGGTATTTGTTAGTTGCTATTTAAAGAAACGAGCTCCGTGGTATTTTCCGAGAAGCGAGACTCCACGTGGACGATGATGATATGTAAAGGAGTCGGCTCAAGGTGATACTGCCAGATGTTTGAGAATATGCGTGGTGTGAGGTATGTTATATCCACTCTGGTGGTGCCAGCGCATAGCAGAAATGATGAATGAGATGCATAATGCGGCGTCGTCATCGATAAGCCCCAATTAGTTAGAACAAACCTGGGGTGTTACGAAGCTACCAGTGCTATCGCGTGGTAGAAGCATGAAATTGATGCTAGGAATTTGTACTCCATCATATGTATGAAAGAGGCGTATGTTGAAGGAATCTGTGGATAGATATTTCAATAGCGGTTTAAACGGGTGGATTTATCGATACGATAGGTTCAATAAGGTTAACAGGCGGCCAGTGAGCTGGGACTGCTAGGCTTATTTTGGTGCTAGTGATACTAATCTTAACCAGGTTAGGAGCTGAATTACGGGTAAGCTAGGCGCGAAAACGGCCTAACGGTAAAAGCTCGGACCTGATTTAGGGTGTATGTACTTCGTGCCAGTGTTCGTGTTGGGCAGGTGCTGCATGTGTACGGTACGTACATGCTAGACTTCTCGTACGTCTCCTTTATTTCTGTGGGGCTTTTTAAGTAGTTTCCTCCAGTGTAAAGAAGTCATTGCGATCCAGACCCGTCCGAGGCCCCGTCGATCCTTTCTTCATACTCGGTCCGGAGTCGAAAATGCCATTAGGAGACACTCTCTTTCTCCATTTTCCTTTCGTCTTATCTATTTTCCCGTCTTCGACCTGAATTGACGACGGCATCATTCGTTTCTACGAGAGTGTACATATTCCTTTACTCCTTACATCTCACATCCCACGTTTCCCCGGCCATCACAAATCACAATGTCCAGCTGATGGAGCCCTAATCCGAATCGAGGAATCGAAGGAAACCCCCCTGACCTATAACCATACAGCGACATACCCTCCTTCGGCTTCAGTCGTCTCCCAGCCTCCAGGCGAATTTCCTAGTTGGTTGTTCTTCATAAGCCCAAACTTTTTTTTTCAGCCGCGCGACGTTGTAACCGATTATTTCCTCGACTGATGCTCACGAGAGCATCAATTATCACCTCTACAACCAAGCGCAAATATGTCTGGACTCATGAGCAAGCGCCAACAGGCGCGCAACGAGAAGGTCTTGCAGGAACTTGTACATAATGTGCCGGGAAACAATTTCTGTGCCGATTGTCAAGCAAGAAATCCATGTATGTGCTGTTACGATACTGCCATCTCATTTCTAATGTCTTAGAACCCGTAAAGCTGACATTATAACTTACAGCTTGGGCATCATGGAACGTACGTGCACGAAGCCAACCGCCTTCAAGTCGCGGTCCCCTAATTGTCACGAAAATGACCCACTTCCGAACGAAACGAGACAAGTATGACACTAATATGGCTATAGTTGGGAGTATTTCTTTGCATGCGATGCGCCGCCATTCATCGCAAATTGGGCACACATATTTCCAAGGTCAAGTCGCTCAGCATGGATAGTTGGTCCAATGACCAGGTCGAGGTATGGAAAACGCGGTGATAGTTACCTCTCCAGTCGTGACTAACGACGCTCATAGAACATGAAGCGAGTAGGGAATGTTGCGTCCAACAAAATCTACAATCCCCAGAATAAGAAGCCACCGGTACCCGTCGATGCCGATGAAGCCGACTCTGCCATGGAACGATTTATACGGACTAAATACGTGCAGACAGCAGTCAATGGCACAAAGAAGCACAATACCGGAAGCTCAGACGAAGGTACTCCGCCGCCACTACCACCTAAGACTGGTAGTAGATTTTTCTCTTTTCGGTCAAAGAAGGATACGCGTTCGCGGGATAGTGTTTTCGGCTCCCACGACGCCCAACGCAGCCAATCGGGCAACAAAGCCCCCAAGGTCTTCGGAGCCACTGTACAACAAGACAGCCCGGAGGCTATGGCACAGAAGTTAACGCAACTTAGAGACATGGGCTTTACGGATGACAAACGCAATGCCATGATTTTAAAGGGTGTTAATGGTAATCTTGAAAAGACAATTGAAGCATTAGTACGGTTAGGAGAAGGTGGAGGAGTCTCGTTACCTTTACCATCCCGTGACGGTTCTGTACCTGGCTCCTCTAGATCTTTGACACCTCAACCCACGTCGCCGCGACCTACAATTGGGCTGTCCAAGTCTAGTCCGCCGGCACCGAGTCCAGCCAGTCCTGCATCGAACAATCCCTGGGACATATCACCAGCGCAACCTCAGTCTACGCAGTCGACTGGAACTCTGCAGAACAAGAACCCGTTTTATGCTTCGAATCCATTTGGGGTGCCAAATCAGCAATCCGAGTTCAATTTAAACCAGAGCTTACAGAACCTATCTCTGGCAGCACCACCTCAACAACCACTCTTCCCACATCATACCGGAGGATTGCCCGCTTCTCAGCCAATATTGCAGTCTTTCTATCCTCAGTCGATGACTCCGCCGATCCCACAAACCCAAAGCTTTGCGTCACTTTCTTTTAATAGCAATCAGACCTATCCTCAACCAACTGCACAACCGACGCAAAGCTACAACCCCTTCTTGCAAGCACCCGCAAATCCACAGCCGAATCTTTCATTGAACACTTCACCGTTCCAGAGCCAAGGATCGCTCGCTACCAATCCTTTTACTAGATCACCTACCCGAATCACCTCCCCCATGACTTTGAACCAAATACCCGAACAGACGCAACAAAACTATTACACTGCACCACAATCCCCGTACGCGAGCAACCCGTTCTTTGCGACGAGTCAACCCCAGCCTCAACCTACACAATCTCCCAACCCAGCGCTGCAGCCTCAGCCAACCCAACAGCCATGGTATGAGCCACAGCCTTTAATTCAAGTCGCTTCTCAGCCGACTTATCAGCAGCCTCAAAGGCCTGATACTGCATCCATCATGGCTCTATACAACTATCCTCAGCTAGCTCCAGCTCGACCACAAGCCCAAGATCAAAGTGCTACGAGTGCGGAGAATAATCATGCAGCCTCCATGTCAGCACAACAACAGGCACCTCCCCAACAACCACCTGCATCATCGCCCTTGTCGGGAAGTAAAAATCCCTTCTTGAACAGTGTGGCAGCTCCTTCTGCCACTACGACCACGGCTTCGGCCTCGTTTGCGCCGCCTAGTAATCCTAATCCTACCCCCTCCAGCGCCCGGAGTCGGGAGAGCATGACACTTGGTATGGAAATGGCATGGAATAATGGTCGGCACAGCCCAGACGCGTTTGCCAGCTTGAGCGCGAGAAGCATGTAATAAGATCGGCTGCGCGTGTATATAATATAATAATCAAAGGTGTACCATAATAATGAACTTGGCACGAACAACCCGCTCCCATATCTCGAGTGCATTACCTTATATACAACCAATATCGTAACCCAATCCAAACGGCGGATAGATAGATACCCACAACCCCTACTTATGAATCTCCTTCAGACTGAACTCCTCCCAAGGTATCTCCTCCAGCTCCTCAAACCCCTGCCCCTCCGTCCGAACCACGCTGCTCCACCCCCGAATCACAGCCCGCCAGTAACACATCTCGGCCGCAGGGCTAAAGTACCCCCCGCCGTCAAACAATTCCCGCTGCCTCCTCGCTATCCCCTCCGCCACCCGCGGGTGCCGCTCCAGCCACCCCACCGTCGCCTCCAGGTCGCTCCAGTCCGGCGCCACAAACACCATGTTCGCCTCCTTCCCCGGGTCGTAGCTCCGCGGCCACGCGGCCCGCACCCACGGCGCCGGGTACGTCGTCGTCGCCGCCGCCGCTAGCTGGTCCGCGCGCGAAGTCGTGCCTGGCGGCGTGCGGGCTACGCCGTCCAATGAGCTGCTGAAGAGCGGTTTAACGAGGTGCGTCACGTGCTGCATCCATGCTATGGGCGGGGTGAGGACGACCGAGGAGCAGAGCTGGTGGTATTGGAAGCGGCCGCTGTAGGTTACGCCCTCGGTGTGCACGACGTAGCGGTGGCGGCAGAAGTCTTCGATGGCGAGGGCGTTGCTGCCGTTGCCGTGGAGGGGTTGGATGTCGGCCCAGGGTTTGCGAAGGGTGGCCGCGACGAGGTCTTGACGCAGGCGGCCCGCGCGCGGGTTGTTGAACCAGGTCGTGCCGCGCCAGACGGCGAGGGGGGATTTGGAATCCCAGGAGAGACGCGATTCGAGGGTGCTGACTGCGCGGCTGGCGCGGTGGAAGGATACGACCGTGGGGATGGCCCAGGCGTAGAAGCTGAAGTGCGGGATTGCGAAGTAGTGCTTTCCGGGCCCGTTGAAGGACGGGTCGGCGGGGCGCGAGTACGAGAGCGATGGGGACACCGGGTCGTCTTCGTGGTTGATGGCGATGATTGTGTCGGGGAGGGGCTCGGATGGCGGGGTGGTGAGGAGCGCTGCGGCGATTTGGTGGAGCGTTGCCGAGCGGTGCTGCAGCATCTCTTTGGATAGGTCCGATTTGCGCGCGTACGACAGGATGTACAGCTTCCCGTCGCGGATGCGCGCCACGAGCGGACCTAGGTCGTGTGGGCGGCGCGCGAGGGCGAAGGGGCCTTTGGCTACTACGTCATCGATCTCTTTCGTCAGGCCGGGGAACGCGGCGGCGCATTGAGACGATGTAAGAAACCGGTTGTTGAGGAGCGCGGGCGGGGGTTTCTTCATCCATGCCGGGTTTGAATGTGGATGGGTGTGGGCGTGGGCATTTGGGAAGGTGTCGACGACCGTCCGCGACGAGTCGAGGCTGTGGTCCGGCACGAGAAGGAAGCAATATAGCGCTAGACAGATCACGGATATGATGAAGACCTGGCGCAGGCGCGCGGCTGAGGCGGGCCCGCGTTTGTTGGGGCGCATTGCCATTGCTATACCGCCCATTGCGGCGGCGTATATTCCATCTCAGATCTAGTCGAGATCGAGGGATGCGCCAAGATTTTTCAGGTGGGAAACATGTGTCAAAATAGATGTAAAATGGATTTGCATGTACGAGGGGAGGATAGTGAGGCTGTCATCTGCGCAAATCTGTCAAGTAGTACAAATGACAGATTTGTCCGGAGGACCTGGCTCCGAGGGAACACATGCTGTTTTGGGGTCTACGGATCTAACCACGACGTTGAATTTTGAAAAAGGGTTCATGAGGTCCG
Organism: Hypoxylon sp. CO27-5; assembly: GCA_002120305.1. Classification (NCBI taxonomy): domain Eukaryota; kingdom Fungi; phylum Ascomycota; class Sordariomycetes; order Xylariales; family Hypoxylaceae; genus Hypoxylon; species Hypoxylon sp. CO27-5. Next base: position 50,213 of record KZ112580.1, on the reverse strand, counting down.
CCCTATCGCTCCACCAATTAACTTACATGCTTGTATAAAGACCCCGACTAAGTCCGTCCACCCCGGATTACGGTGAGCGACGAGCGAGATTGTGTTGGAGAAAGCTGGATTGCCTTGGTGCTCAGCTCAAGGGACTATAGGTAACCAATCGTCTATCTGTTTATATTAGTTGATACCCAAGTGACTGTTGGAGTCAATAGCTTCAATTGATGCTATCAACAATGTATACCTTTATTGTGGTTGACAGGAGTAGTTTATCGCTTACTTCAATACGACTCAAGTGGGCACAGAAAAGCGTCACAGCCAGTTATAGTAAAGGTATGCGAACAGTTATGAAACAAATATACTAAATGTTTATGTGCGGCACAGTTGAGTTACTACTATAGTAGGCATTGGTTGGCGCCATATGACTCACCGATGTAAAGTCCGATCCATCATAGTCAAGCCAATGGTACATGAATCCTACACGGCCTACGATATTCAAATAGGCATCCATTCTAACCTATTATGTTGTATTATAAAGCAATCGCCATATTTAATTCTATGGCAGGACGAGCACATCATCACAATTGAAATAAAGCCCTCAACGGCGTTCCAAAACTTGAATCCACCTAAAGCAACTTAAGTTATATGCAGATATAGCTTAGCAATGACCACCATTTCAGACACTTGGCTTGACCAGGAGGTCCAAGAGGAAATTGCGACCGTGAAGCAGAGCGCAACTATGAAGGCTTACCTCAATGGTGACATACAAGTAGACGAAACAGCGAGGCTTATGACCGAAGATGTCCTTCAAGCAGCCCAAGAAGAGGAGGGTGAGGCCGAGGAACTCGAGGAAAAGCTATGCGAATTGTGGGGTTTCATCATCGATTTTATCTTGGAGTGCCCATCCTCGCACACGAAGATTATCGATCTTCTACACACCATTAGCCAATTCCCACACATTGATCGTGTCGGCAAAGACAGCCTTGAGACATTCGAGGACGAAAATGGGGTCGTCAGAGAATCCCAGCTGTGGGAGGATCTTCCTAGGTTCTGGAGTTCACTCAGGGATTATTCGGCGTGTGAGTTTCCCGATGTTCATTTCCCCGTCCGATAGGAATTTGAGCATGTGCTAACAATCTTGCAGCTGAGGCGGCTTGGAGATGGTTTTGGACTAAGTCTAGCTTAGAGAGGGGAGAAAATCCCTCGTGGTTCAATATGAATGCATTCGCTGCGACTGCGTTCAAGAGTGGCCCACTTGCGGGTCGGCGGCTTTTTGGAAATTGGGGCTGCTATGTGCTCAAGGAGGCGGTAAACCCGCGACGTGAGCTTGTCGGCATCGACGTTCCCGCCGCTGCAATTTGGATGCAGTCGGCCGGTGCGGAGCTGCATCACTTCTACTTGACCGGGTACAAAGGGGAGTCGTCACCGGAGACATGGGTAGAATGGCGGAAGGCCTTCCGGAACATGTCAAACGACGATACTATGGATGCTACCATCAGGGAGAAGGCAGCAGATATAGCTGCGGCAATGGAGAGGGCTTCAGCCACAAATGAAAGGGGGGCTTATAGGGACTTGCAGATTACTTTGGGATACGTAGGCGGACAAGAACGATAGGTAGTATTCCTAGTACAGTTATTATATAAGAGAAGGACATGATGGAGAAAATATATAGAAGCCCTATACTTTCCGTATATAAGATAGGTGCATATATGTACCTTAGGTATCGAATAATTAAATGATCCCGAAGCTACGGTTAAGGTTTCGGGTGCTCTTGGGGCGCTAATTCCTGGTAGCGGGCTTCAAACGGAACCCCACTGACTAATGATCGCGTGCTCGCTCGACACGCAAAACCCTTTTTTCCCTCACAAGTCGCAACTCTCGCTTTGTCACGTACTGGATCGACTATAATTAACTATAAACATTAGCGTAGACCCCTAAAGACTTATTGCATTATCTCTCGGGGGTTGGGAAATACTTTACAGCCGCATACAGCCTGAGGCTGTTTTCATACCGTTTCGGCTAAAAAATGGTTCGGGTCCTAAGACTCCCCTCTCTCTAATATAGAACACACTAGGTTACTAACTTATGCTCGCCAGGTTCATGCAGACGCATCCAACTTCGCCGAGGGCGTAACGAAGGAGCAGGCATATGAGCAAGTCTTCTTGCAAGCTGAAGGTCTCTTCGACGGCCAAAGAAATTGGGTGTGTTCATGCTATCTTGATTTGAGCCTAAAATTCATACTCATACGTCTGTCTCCTTAGGTATGGTATGTTTTCAAGCGCTTAATAGAATAGTCTCACTTTTACCTGGTGTCAGCTCAAGTCCAGACTGACCGATGGTATCCTCAAAGCAATCTTGCCAACACAGCATCTCTTCTATGGCACGCTTATAAGTCGTTGCCTCACCCGAGCAATCAGGTGAACTGGGCAGGTTAGTAATGTGCTAAATGGAGGAAGCGCCACGATTCACAGTTTTACGTAATCACAGGCTTTTACACGCTTGACCCGCAAGCAACGCCGTCAAAGCCGCAGCTCATCCTAGGACCGTTCCAGGGTAAAGTGGCGTGTCAGGCTATCTCGTTCGGCAAAGGAGTATGCGGGACGGCAGCGGAAACTCAAATGACGCAGCTAGTCCCAGACGTCGAAAAGTTCCCGGGGCACATCGCGTGTGACGGAGATAGCAAAAGCGAGATCGTGGTCCCCATCGTCGTGGGCGGAGAGGGAGAGCCGAAAAAGTTGGTGGCTATCATTGATATCGACTGCGCTGAACTTAATGGGTTCGATGAGGTGGATAAGAAGTACCTAGAGCAGTTGGCAGAGTTGCTGGGGCAGAGCTGTGATTGGTGATGTACGGGTATAAGACTTTACTAGATGTCTCAGCCACATCCAGTGCGTAGTCTACAACATCAGAATTGGTCAGCTCTTAATATGCCTCGCTGCGTATGGGGCGTATCTCAGGGTTACACATGCATTAGCTATGGAGGTCTCACCGAAAGCTATCTATGATTTAATTCCATGCCAGTGTAGGTGAGATTGGTCTTCTTTCCTGTTACACCCCTAAGTGCAATTTCCTAAGATATGTGGCTGCTTCATAAATTAGGGAGGGTAAAGGTTATTTACCTATTCTGATATTGGTGACAGTCAGCCAGAGAATTCCTGTTAATAACTTGGCTGTATACCTATGTAGGATGAAGACTTGACCATGTCCAATCCCATGTAACTAGAAATCTGCCATGAAGCAGGCTACGGCACGTCTGTCAAGTTTCATTCGCTACGCGGTTCTTGTCAGTCTTGAGTATGCCTTTTTGGGGGTTGGGGATTGCGGATTAAGTTACACAAACATTAGGCACCCTACGACGATCTAAATAGTTTACGGCTTCACATGTCAAAGATTGCCTGTGGATTCCTCATTCTATCGCCCCGGCCAAACCCTCTCCTTCGCGCTTCTCATCAGTAAGAGGCGGGCTAGTCATTACTCCTCTCATTCCACGCTAAATATGATACAAATGGACTCGCTCCCCAGTATTCCAAGGTCTGCTACGTTGAAGCAGGAGTTCATCGTAGAAGACGTGCTATTAACCGTAGTTCTCACAAGGCAACACAGTACAAAATTACTGGTGAAGTTTCAGGTACGGCATAATGTCCACTATCAATTGAATAATGTGCTACTTGATTGCTAATTAACATTTAGTATGAACCTCTCCAAAGTTGTCACGCTTGTGGGCTCTGCTTGGCTGAAGACACGGGGGATAAATTGATGGTCTCGAGTATTCGCAAGCATCCCCAATTGAAAAGCTTGATTGGCGAAAAGAAGGAAGTCCAGTTTTGTCAATGTGATTCTACGTCTACTGGAAAGGCAAATGCTGTTGAGTGCGAAACCAAATTGTCTCGATCCGGGTTACGCAAGCGCCGAGGGCAGGCCAGCTCCCTAGATGGCTTCATCCAAAGGCGGAGGGAGATGCTTGAAGAAGAAACTACTTTACGCGAGGCCAATGAGTTGAGGGCGCATCCTCTGGACCAGAGTCTACTGCTTCTTGCTTCTCAAGCTCCAGAAGCCCTGGCTAATCAAGGTGTCCTACGGCTAATAGAGCGATTATGGTTCCCCCCAGTTCCTGCCTCAGTTCCTGCCTCAAGCCGTCTCCTAGGTCGTTCCATGGGATTCTTTGTTCAGAAGTTCCCAAGACGTGGGGTGACAAACCGCTGGGGCCGATCACTCTGGGCTGACTTCATTCAGTTTACTATAATCTCCGACTTGACTGAGCCCGTGGAATCTAAAGTTCCTCGAAATCAGCTAGAACAAGACTTTATAGACAGCATGGTTAATACGAGCGAGCAGGCTCCACTGATAGTTGAGGCGTCACGCCAACAATCAGGGGAGTATCGCCGTGCTCTAATGGCTATCTGTGTGATAGAGGAACGGACATACACATGCTTTTACTTACTGGCAGTCACGGTGTCATTAATACTGGCTAGGTAGTCTGGTAATATCGCTCTGGTGGTCAGCCGATCACGACGACGTGTCTGGTGGCTTCGGAATAGGTTCATACATGTTGACGTTGTCAAGTGCAATTGTTGCTGTTACGAGCTACGCTCACCGATCAACATGTCGATGTTGGAAGCGTGAGCAAGTTCTGCCAATGTGGGAAGCTCACAACGGTCTCGGCGGTTCTAATGTTGTCCATGGGCTACACGATAATCATAGGATCACTCCCTGACAAGGGCCTATGGGTGTGGCTTAGGCATCATACACGCTGTCAGGGAGGTCCACGGTGTTCGACATCAAATGTGTAGTTTGATATGAGTTCCTTTAGATGTTATTTGAAGAGTCAGGGGCTTATCTCTTTTATCCGCCTGTATTACCGCATTCTCCTTACTGCTATACCTAGGCACCACGGCTACATTTCTTATTTAAAGGATAATAAACTGATTTAGGGAAGAATAATAATGAAGTACTTAATTGATATGAACTTAAGTCAATAGAACGGCACGAAATAGCATCTGGACTATCGAGGCAAGGCAAGCCTGTCCGATATAAGGATATTTGACATAGCAATATCCTTATCTATCAACCGAGAACGTTGCCCCGCATCGGATCGGATAGCCCAAATTCGGATATCCCGATTTCGCAGTTCTTATCATATATCCCACGACCACGAACAATGTGATAATAATGCGGAGCTTCGTGAGGACCTTGGGAGTGTTTTCTAGGACGAGCTTCACAATCACATCTCAAACACGGGCTTTAGCCGCGACTAGGAGTCTTACACGTCTCCTAGGGTCCCCCTTCGTCCGCACAATGGCGACGTCCAACGAGCCCGTGCTCAAGCAGCCCCTCAAGCTAGCATGCATCCAACTCGCCAGCGGCCCCGACAAAGCCGCGAACCTAGCGCATGCCCGGGAGAAAGTCATCGAGGCCGCCAAAGCCGGCGCAAAGCTAGTCGTGTTACCCGAGTGTTTCAACTCGCCCTACGGCTGCGACTACTTCCCCTCGTACGCCGAGACCCTGCTCCCGGGCCCGCCGTCCAAGGACCAATCCCCGTCCTACCACGCGCTGTCCGCCATGGCCGCCGAGACGCGCGTCTACCTAGTCGGCGGGTCGATCCCGGAAGCCGACCCGGACCCCGAAACCAACAAGTACTACAACACGTCGCTGATCTTCGGGCCCGACGGGGCGCTGCTGTCCGCCCACCGCAAGGTGCACCTCTTCGACATCGACATACCGGGCAAGATCACGTTCCGCGAGAGCGACGTGCTGTCCCCGGGAAACAAGCTCACGCTCGTCGACCTGCCCGAGTACGGCAGGATCGCCGTGGCCATCTGCTACGACGTGCGGTTCCCGGAATTGGCGACGATCGCGGCGCGGAGGGGCGCTTTCGCGTTGGTGTACCCGGGCGCCTTCAACACGACGACGGGCCCGCTGCACTGGCGGCTGCAGGGCCAGGCGCGCGCCATGGATAATCAGGTGTACGTGGCGCTGTGCAGCCCGGCGCGAGACACGACGGCCGCGTACCACGCGTACGGGCACACGCTGATCGTGGACCCGATGGCGCGGGTGCTGGTCGAGGCCGATGAGAAGGAAGACATTGTGAGCTGGGAGCTGGACGGCGCGGCGATTGTTGAGACGAGGAAGAATATCCCGCTTGCGACGCAGAGGCGGTTCGATGTTTACCCTGATATCAATGAGGGTAAGATTGCGTTTGAGGAGCCGGGGTTGCCTAAGTGAAAGATAGGGGGATGCTATGGGGTTGGTGGGATTGATGAGTGCGTCTGACAGGTATGGGCTGTAAGCTGATTAGGAGGCTGGTGGGGATTTGTTTTGCCCCTTGAGGAGTGTCCTAGGAAAAGGGGGTACGCATGGAGATGGAGGCATAAGTTATCTCTCCTAATATTAGTATCTCATTGCTTGTTGCAAACGTACGTGGGTAGATTATGGCGCCTGTATGCCTCGATGAATGATTATTAGATGTATGTACATAGTCTACTACAGAAACCTTAGGATCTTTGAGTGGTCCTTATTGAAATTTGTCTTATGACCTCGTCCTTCGTAGAGTAGGATTCATGAACGAATTTGTACAGCCTGCTAAAAGGGAAGGCGTATGCATCGTCTACACCGCTGATCCGTCGTCTTATTTGTGCTTCTCTCCTTTTCTCGTACTTTCGGAAGTAGATTACTGGTCACCCTTCAACTATTTAGTAAATTGCGTGTCTAATTTAACCATCCTTACTACCCGTCAATCGGACACCATAGTAAAATACTCTACTTTCAATGGGCGTGATGATTCTATCTAGAAGTAGGGCGGAGCTAGTATGGGCTTGTCCGGATATAGTCGGTAGAGCACTCGGCTTACGAATATATCGTGTGTGTTTGCTCGAGACAGACGTGAGGGAGGCCTAGCAAAGACTCAAGCAGCTAAACTTCGTATATGTTATTATCCTTTCCTTACATATGTGCGGGTTGTCTCGGCCATAAAATCACGATGATTTTTTTTTTTTTTGCTTTCTCGGGCAAATAGTATACGCGTCCTTCGCAACCCCAGCGTCCCCAACCTCCGGACCGAGGATCTGAAATTCGAACTCGTATTATTAGTACAACATGGTCGCATTGTGTAATTAGATCATGAGGACGCGGCAGTAGTTGCGGTTACACTGAACATCGTATATTATCTATCAACGTGCGCGATTGTAGTACATTTATGTGTGATCGAGAGCTGCCGCGAAATTGTGTCCCATACAGAAAGAGAGCACGCGAGCAATTTCCTTAATAGATAGCGAGTCTAGGTGTTGGGGGTTATTTATACAGCTCTCTTCCTCCCCCGGCCTCATCCCACCCTCCTCGGTAGTCGTTCACCCGATTAGAGTATGTATGTGAAGGGAATGCAGGATCAGAAGCAAGGGATATGTGGTGGTAGCTGCGAGTAAACGTTGCTCCTATATGCCGTACGAGAGAGATCACGATGTCTGTCCATCTACGTACAGCAAGTGTTGTGAGATAACGAGTAATAATAACTCAATAAGGTTTCATCCTATGTTGCTGGCGACAGCCGCCGGAAAAAATTTTTAATAGGAGGCGGCCCATACCGTACGGTTGCCGCGGAGGGGACATGATCAAGATATGACAGATCACATCCCGCTCCTTCTGCCCCGAAGACCATTGACTGTGCGTGCCATTTTCTGCATGTCAGCCCGCCATTCCGATGCCGCTCGGCAACTGATCTGAAAAAAAACTATCGATGATCTCTTATCTTTCCCATCCTGGATGTCTTAGCTGGCCTGTCTCTCACACCCCCTTCTTGGAGACCAGATTGTCGGGAGTTCCCAAGCTGCAAAATGGAAAATTTCGAGACTCGCTTGGCGTCTTCTCTCGCATTGAAGCAGCTGCCTGCTAGAAGAGACGTTTTTTCTCATAACCACTTCTTATTCACGAACTTGCATTGTGAGCAGTCTAAATAGTTTTGGAGAATGCTTTGACAAGGTACCTACGCCGTTTACAGTACCGAGAAGCCTTGTACTAGTAGGCATCTAGACCTTTTGCTAGGCAATAAGTTACTCATCAATGTCTGGGCGCGTGTGGACCCCATTCCCAAAAATGTCGCTTGGCTCGGATGCGGCTCAATGTAGCCGCTGCACCTTTGTAGATCACGAGGTTGAACGGCGACGTCTGGTTTGTGGTTTGGCGTTGGAACGTCCTGTATGTCGTAAGGCTTTTCCGCCGCGTTCTAAATCCGAGTGAGGGTCGGAGGATCGGGATGTTGAAATCCAACGATTTGTGGCGTTATTCCACGATGCTGTGAACCGCATCCATTCAAGACGAGCAGCCAGTAATGTTAGTGGTGGTAGTGGGAGGTTACCTCCTGTCACCATGCATTACAGCCATCGAAATTTTTTTCTTTCCATGGACCCTTGCTTAACCGGGACGGCTCCCCGTTTGGCTGAGTTCTTTTAGAAGGTCTAGCCGGTCTCATTCGGTCAGGGTAGGCTTATACCTAGCTCAAGAATATTGGTCCCGCATATTGTAGGCCTCATACCTCGTAATCGCGATGGTGAATGAGGCAACGGAGAGGTCATAACGGAACTCTGGGGAAGCAAATCATGAAAACATGCATTCTCCGCATGCATCTAACCTGGCAGCCTGGGCGACGTCGCAGCGGAGGTTGGGACGATCCCTTGCTTATGATCAATTAGTTTCACGGACATGCTCTTGAAACATGATCGAGAGAGTCTCCGTAACCTGAGCGCATTTTCTCGTGAAACGGTCCTCGAGAAGAGGACTACCGAATTGCCTGCATCATCGATATGTTCACCTAGATCAAGACGCTTTCGGAAAATGAGCACGCGACTTGAATGAACTCTGGTGTTAGACGATCTAGATACCCTTGCTCACACGACTTCGTATGTGCTACCGGATGACAGAAGCCTGCAGCTTGACCGTTGCAGCGGCGCCCGTTAGGGAACTTTTTGCACGCATTCAAGTCAACTAGAGCCGAACCCCCATGCGGGACGCGCCGCAGAAAAAGGCAAGAGGTCGCATGATCACTTACCTTGTAAAGATTATACTATGCAGATATGAAAGGGCATAGTTCGGGGTGAGAGAGGGCGGGGTATTAACGTATAGACGTATTAGGTAAAATGAAGCCATCTCGAGTGAAAGCTGCAACAGTCTCAGACCTGTTAGATAGCGGTGAGAGCCCACGTGCTTGGTATACGCTATTTGATTGGCAAACATGCCAGAAGGAGTTAAATCTATCTCACCTGCAGTTACATCTCACAAATGAACGCTACCATGGCTATCATGTATGTATAATCTAACAAGTTATTCATGTACGTTTTGCTACTTATGTAGGTTAGTCTTAAGCTGATCCGGCTGTTAGGTAATGGTACCTAAAAGAGCATAGAATATTGTTATTATTATCCAATAAAAACAAGTCGTGTTTCTACTCGAGGTAAAAACCAGGGGGTCTTGTCTTGGTGACGAATCAACTTACATGAATTCTATCTACAATTTCCATCTCGTTAGTTATAATGAAGATAGAAGACATCCGAAGATATCTATGGAAGCTAGTTACTCTTCAATTTACATGTATACCTAAAAGTCGTGAGTAATGTTGTAATGAATGCTAATATACCTAATCAGGTATATATATTCAAATGCGACCTCTCTTTACTCGACAATTGATTGAACAGATACAGGGTGAGTTGAGGGTGGAACTAATATTTCATTAATCTCTCTCTTTCTCTCTCTCCATGTTCTTCTCTCTCGTGTTGCATACTACTACATTATGTACTACATATTTTGGCGGGAACCTTTGGACGAGTGGACCCGACATGGGTCTATCTAACCGCAAGGTGCTGGTGTGACATGGGATCAGCGCAGGGGCCGAGACCGCTTCCTCTTCCCGCTGTATGTACTCTATGTAATATACCACCGCTAAGTGTACGTAGTCTAGCGTTGGAAATAGACAAGGTGTGTCTCGGTCCTAGATACATAATGTATTGATTTGGGACATTCTCGAAATCTTGGGAGAGAAACAACATTACCGTACATACCTAGACGACTTGAGAGTCTTTGTCCGGTTTCATGGCTAAGCCTAGCCCCCGCCAAGATAGAAATAAGAACTTCAACGTTCGGCGCTACTGTTATCAATGACACCACTTTCTCTTTCAACTTCCAAGGGTTTCCCATCTTGTTTCTATCCACTCAGCCACTTACCTATTTCCATCACTACCTAATCCAATTGAGTCTTCTCTTACATATATACTATTGCTTCTCCCAAGATCTTGGAAGAGATGATCAATATTTAATTGTTTTGTCCGTGCAGAGAAGTCAAGAGCAGAGTGTTTGATATTGCTTCTTGTCAAAGCCTATCGGATCCGAATAATACGGCTTCACATATCCACCTCAGGTTCCTCTTGTACGTATGGGACGTATGGGTATCCACCTAGCGTGTCTAGGCATGTAGCAACAGGGCGATTTTATTCTATCCACCAAGACTTATAACGTCATACTCTATTGCACATGGAATAACCGACTAGTCTAAGCCATACTGGCCATATCAAAGCTCCGACCTCCCCACACCACCTAGTACTTAGTCTTATCGTCGCTGTTCCCGGAGAAACGAAAACTTCTAGTCAATTTCGACTAATCCTCCAGGGCTACTATATACTGTATAATCCCGAGGACACGTCCAATTCGTATTATATAGATTAAAGGGGTGGTGTTCTGAACTATTCTCTACTGACGAGACAGAAAAGAAGAGCCACAGCGGTTGCCGGGCCGCCCGTGGCGCATTTAACTCGAGAGCAGCAATCATGAAATACGGGGAGCACTTTGAACAAGAGTCGGTTCCTAGCTGGAGTCTGCATAATATCGACTACAATTCGCTAAAATACCAGATCAAGGCGCATACCACCAAAGACCAGGCCACAGCCATTGCTATTCCGGGACAACAGGACCAAACTCTCAAGAAGTTTGAAGATGCTTTCTACCTCGAGCTTTGCAACCAGCACAACCGCGTCGGTCTCTTTGTTACAAGCAAAGCCGACGAGATCTCAAGACGCCTCCGTACGAATTCCCTCACTCATAGATTCAATTGCCAATTCTTGTCCAACTAACAGCTAATTACACAGATCACCTCTCCAACGCGATACATCAGCTCCTAGTACGATGTAACGAAGCCGGTGGTGTGTCGCCCAAGCGACAACGACGGTTGGCCAAGTATGCGCTACAAATCGACGAATGCAGCGACGATATCCAAGCATTGAGCCGATTCGTCAATGCCCAAGTTGTCGCGTTCCGCAAGATCCTCAAGAAGTACAGGGTATGCACCCAAACGTAACTTTCGCCCTGCTGTAGTCGGAAACCTACGCATGGACATGATAAGGGTGCTAACGTTTCCAACCTTCTCTACAGAAATGGACCGGCTCAACAACTCTAGGTAGTCGCTTTAAAGAGAACGTCCTCAGCTCACCCAAGAGCTTCACGAAGCGCGACTTTCACCCCCTACAAATACAACACCAAGAGCTACTCGCGACTTTAGAAGCTGCCTCGCCCAACATCAACTCCGTTCAAATCGAGCGCCAGAAAGCGAAAGCACCAGCGCATATGGATCCACGCAACGAGAGCCGCCGATCGTCGCAGACCCAACCGCCGAAACCTGCATCCATAAGTACGCCAGGGGGCTCGTCTATGACGTATTGGAACGAATACGACCACGGAAGCGAGGCAGGTGATAACGACGAGGGAGGATACGCCCTGTATATTGATCCGAACGCAAGCGCAGACTTTCCAGGCTTTGTCTACATCAAAACCATGTTTAAGGCCCCGGTAGATAAGGTCAAGCACTGGCTAAGGATGCGCGCGCCTCATACCGCCGAGTCGCAGTCACTTCTCCGTGGCCAATCCCCCGTCGATTACTTTAGCGTGCCGCATTCGACGACTGGGCACAACACCGATAACGAGGCGACCGAGGATGAGTACGCTTCGTCGCTGAATTCTAGCATCGGTCGCCGCAACAAGTACAAGTCGCGTTACGCGGCGCTGCCGGCTACGGAAGAGGACCAGGACTACCAAATAGCGCTCTACCACGACAAGGTCCTAACAAGGACCGTAGTACTCGCCTTTATCGCCGCCTTCATTCTGCTGGGCATATCCGGGGTGCTAATCGCAACAGGCCGCCATAAAATGCGGCTTGAGGTCGACGCCGGTGTTACAATCGGATCCGTGGCGAGCCTGTTCTGCAGCTGCATGGGCTTGGGCGCCATGCTATACCATCATTATCCCGTCGGCTTTCTATACAGGCTGGCCGTCTGGGCTGCGTTTATCGCCGTATGCGCCCTAAACGGCATGTTACTAGTACTCGTGGTGGGCAGTAATGGACTCTAATAATGTCCAATAACTGCCATTGCTTACTTACTACTTACTATCTATCACTCCGGCCCTAGTTAGGGCCCTGCATCATGTTAAGAGTTGTCCGGCGTTCTATAGGGCGTTTCATTAGAGGATCGGGCGAACCTTGCATATACGAGGTCCGTATGCTGTCATAGGCATCTCATACGACCCGCGCCTCGCTATTTGATTGCGAGGCCTCGAAGAATAAGTGGAATAGTTATGGGGTTATTGGAAGCCTCGCCCGAGCCGCGGAACAGGACGTCCTCGATGAGTCCCACTTGTTTCGGCTTTCATATTACATTTTTTAAGAGAAGTTTCTAGGATGGCACGATACCAACTGTAGTAGAATCCGACTTTGCGAGCCCTGGTACGGTTTATTTGGTTTGTTTGAGAGAATGAGTAAGCGTGTGGAGTAGAGGGGAGGCTCGCTATTGCGATGATTGCTGGTGCGCTTGTATTGTATACGATCGAGTATGTAGGTTGATATCAATATATATTGTACGTCTCAGTGACGGAATTGCAATATCATGACATTTCTCCGCAGTTCACCACATAAGATACTCTTTTTGTACCGTATATAAGACCTTGGAACAACACTTGGTCAATAAGGCAGAAAGCAGATAGCGGCTTACTGTTGGAAAATCTCAGGGTAAGTGCTATACTATTTCTTATGTCAGCTATCACCGAATGATACTTACGGCGAAACTATGTGACCACTGACGTATCACATGTGTGTAATACGTAAACATGTGCTTATGGGTGAACAATTTATTCCCAGAATAGCACTCCATAGCATCATACAGCAGATGACGTAGAACGAGTCGAAAGTTAAATATGTCATATTCATATCAACGCCGCTACTAACAGCGACAGTTGACAAGTTCCCTATTCCATACCTATTTTTCGTGCCCTTCAGGTCGCGGAACCCCTATTATATTCTGGTTCATCCGTTACCTGATACTAGCCCAACTGCCATTGTCCCCAACCAACACCTTAAGCAAATAGAAAAGAAGTAGGATGAAAAATGACGTCCTTTTTCCAGTATATCCGCATCATATATGAGTAGTTCGCCTTCCTTTTGCAAAATACCGATTTATACCCATAAGCCGAGGCCAACCTACCTAGGTACCCAACCATACGAAGAGACACGAGAAGGAAGAGCCTGGACCAAAAGAATACACGCGCGTACGCCTTCAAGAAATTTAACCGTCCCGCCCATTCCAATGCCCTTCTCCCTAACCGTGCCATATAAAATACGCCTTCCCAGGAGAAATATCCAGACCCTGCCCCTTCTAGGCCTCCAAACATGAAAAGACGTGTACATATAATAGGACATGGGTATCAACGATCGTTATGCCCTGACATTGCTCTCTCCTCAAGACTCCTCAGTCCACAACGAAAGCTCCGGTGACTCCATCGTCAAAGGCCATATGTCATCGTCGCGTAAAATCGAGGCATACCGCGTACGACGTCGGCTTCAGCTGCGAGTTTTTTAGGTAGTGATTCCGGTCGAGACCGATCTTCTTCTCGAGCTGGCTCATCATTTTCTCTGCGGCTCCCAGTCAGCATCTTCCCTCCAATTCTTTTTTTTTTACACATTCAAAATCAACTCCTTCTATAGTAATATTCCAGATGCCCAAGAAAGAAGTCTAGAGCCACAAGCCAGATCATAGGTATAAAAAGAGAAATAAGAAACACACGAAATAGGGAAAAAAAAAGAACAGCAAGCAAACAAGCAAGCAAGCAAGCAGCGAAAAAGACTAACCAGCAAGCCCCCACCGAAAACTAAACAACCTCAAGCTCTCGAACTTCTCGGCGATATTCTCCTCGCACTCGCCGCGCTCCTCGGGGAAGATGCGGCGCAGGCTCGCGAACGCCACGATGACAAGATAGCACGTGCCGGCGGCGGGCGCGCTCAGCATCAGCGGGCTCCGCGGCGCGGCCTCGAAGTCGGCGTTCAGCTTGCAGCTGATGTCGGTCGACATCTTGCACGCGAACCGCAGCGCCGCCAGCGCCGTCGACAGCTCCGAGTTGCGCGCTAGCAGCGCCTCCACCTCCGCCTCCACCTCCACCACCACTTCCCCCTTTCCTACTACCTCTACCTCTACCCCTACCTCTACCTCTCTTTCTTCCCCGACGACCTCGTCCTCGATCCCGAGTTCTTCCACACGATTCCTCAGGATGGCGAGATACGGCAGGTACAGCGTGAACAGCGCCGCGATCAGCATCGCGAAGCAGTCGAGCGTCGCCTCCCAGTCGAGGCTGTCGTGCAGCAGCGTCAGCGTCGCGTCGCGGATCTCCCGGTCCAGGTCCTTGTACGCGGCCACCAGCGGCATCTTCCCGGGGCGCCGGTCCCGCTCCTTGTCTACGCGGATCGCCTGGTGGAACAGCGACGCCGATTTCGCGGAGAGCTGGAACCCGGCGAATTTCGCGGTCCCGACTAGGTCGCTGGTGCTGAGGTGGCGAATTATGGACGGGGGTTGTTGGGGGCCGGGTGCGGGTGCGGGTGCGGGTGGAGGAGGAGGAAGAGGAGGAGGAGGAGGTGAGGGGGGCCCGGAGGGGCTGACGAGGCTTGCGGGTGTCATTGGGGGTGTCTGCGGGAGGAGGGTGTTGCGGCTCGGGCTTTCGAGGAGGAAGGGGAGGTCTTTTGCTCCGTCGTCGCGTTGGATGAATCTAGTAGCATTCTCGTAAGTACCTACCTAGGTAACTAACGATATCAAGGACAAAAATAGTAGTAGGGGAAAGGCATTATAAAGAAGGGGTAAAGAAGGGGTAACTCGAAAGGGGCGTTATTTTCGTCGTCTAGAATTTCTATGTGATTCATAGACTGACCCCCTTTTTAGGAAGAGTATGACACTCACTGCTCAAGAATAAACATTGCCCACCAAAGACACCCACTCTGCTCTTCCTCCGCGCTGAGTGTTGTGCTGTTGTTGCCGCTCTCGGCTAGTTGACCCGGTTTGATGTCCATGATCCTCGCCGTAACAACCGTCTGGCTCAAGGTCCGGTACGCCGTCACCGCTTCGCCGTGGCCGTACTCGTACAACGCCAGTAGTACACCACACTGCACGAGCTCTATTCCCGGGCGCGGATCCCCGACACATGATAATAATAACGAGGATAGCAGTCGTTTGACCGTCCTATACGTTTCGTCGAAGATGGGGTGCTCGCCAGTATCCGTAATACGCATTCGAGTGGTAAGGTACATAGCAACGATCAGCAGCGCTACCCCCTTGGAACACCAGTCAGACGTCGTTTGACGATACTTGAAATTAGAATTAGGAGTTGAAAAATGATGTTCGATATGGTAATTTGCCAGGGACCCGGACGTATCTGATTGAGGCGACGAGTCGACCATGGCGATTAAATTCACCACCTGTTTCTCGAAGAGGATTGGATGTACTACGGCGAACCACGGGTGTATACAGAAGAAGTAGGTAGTTATGGCGGACCGCCAGTCGACCTGTGGGATGCCGGGACCAGTGCTCATAGAGATAAGAGAAAGGATGTGTGGCGTGGTGATCCCCTCAAGGGGCTCGGCTCCGCGGAATAAAACATCGTGCGAAAGCGGGCGAGACTGATATATGACAAATTGAGCGGCTTGAGGATTCGCATTATTTGCGATGTCTTGAACATAATGACATTTGGCGTTCAGCCTATTACCTGGTCAGCTTCTATCACTTATTTATATAGCTACCTAGATACCTCAGGCCAGTATCTAATACGCGTTGTCATCTGGATATGAGAAGAAATATATGCAAGAACCCTATTGGGGACGTAGTAATAGTGGTAGACAATACCTCGTACATCTGTCGCAGAATGGTAACTTTTTATCACACTTGCGTTTAGACGCGCGACATTTCTCGCACGCGCGGGCCGCTAGCCCTCCCACAGCGGCTGTCTCTGCCGCATTGTACGAAGGGGGACGCTGAATGCAATGCCGTTTTGGAGAAGGCCCAGGCGATGATTCCGGCGTCGTCTCGGATAGTGGTGAGGGCCCATTAGAAATCTGTATCGTCGACATATCGCCGGCGGGGGCAGTGCGGTGCCTGGTAGGCCAGAGCCTCGCACATTTGCTATATCGTGAAGTACCAGGCCCAATCGGGGCAGGTAGAAGAGGCTTGATGATCCTAGCTAACCGCTGCCGCTGGTGCTAAAGACCGGAGTTGACATTTCCTCACGTGCAGGTTGACTAATGTGTGTGAGATGTCGTAAGATATGTCTCGGATATTTGCAGCCTTACAGGCCAATGATGTAATCTAGATAACCCTACGTCTGCGAAACTAAAAGCTCCCGCGGGGGGCTGTTCCGAAGTCCTGACGATTCTCTTCGGCGGCCGTTGGGGAGATATTAAGTCAGAGGCTCGTCGCCGTTTCTGCTAAAACCTGGTTTGGGTAAGGACGGGCTGATTGTTCCCAAGGGGGCTCAAGTGCTAATCGATGATCGACAGGTCGAGCTGAGTAGAGAGTGAGAGCATGAACAGGGATTGGACGAGAATAAGTTGGTAGCACAAGCATGAAATCGAAAATATGCCTGCTCTCAACTCTATTTTCCTCCCTTGCTATTCGCCCCGAGCTATAATCCCGAGAAGTTTCAATGTCAGATAACAGCCACGCCAAGGGATGACAGTCCAGTACCAGGCGAGTTTCAGCTGATGATGTCTTCGCGCTAAGAACACACAAGTTTTGCCATCTCCAGCTTCGAAGGTGTGAATACCGAGGCTTTTTGCCCCCCTTCTCCACAGTCATTAGATACCTTTTAATGGTGGGTTGTCCAGCAGAAGCCATAAGTGACATTAGCTGTTACGCAGAGTCAACTGGTAACAAGTCCGCTGTATCTAGCCTGATGACTACATGTAGTCCTTGGCCTTATTTTATTCGAGCATGACTTACCAACGTGCCTACCTCTCATCTATATGGATCTAATATTGATCTAGATAGCTCAATCCGGATAGGGCTTACTCATACTTGACCGAGAGAAGCCACAAGACACCAGGGGATAGCAATGTCGATGCCAATGCGAGGCTGACAGAAGACGACGAATGGCAGCTGTGGCCGCGTCACAAAGGGTGCACAACGCTAACAATGCAAAGGTCCGATATAAGCTAAGAGCTGTCACTTGTGGGATCACGATTTGCCATTGGTTGAATAATATTATGCTTCACCCCACCAATATGCAGAGCAAGGTGTGGGAGTTTTCTTTTTTCTGATTTGTTCCAGAAGAATTCTGTGTCAAAGCGCTGCCGGTAAGGGCTGCCCATTCACCCGTTTGCCTGCATGTGAAGGGATGAAGGGGTGGAAGCCGTGGACGGGATGAGAATTGCGACTATGAAATTCTGGAAAAAGTTTGGGTGCGCCAATGAGGATCGAGGGAGGCTTGAAAGAGGCTTGAGCTAATGAATCTATGTAGTTTGAGATTTGCCCAGCAGACCTCACAATGCATACCTCCTGTAGAAGTGGCTGCTGTCGCTTACATAGTGTAGTCGCTTATACTCGAGCTGAAGCAGAGCAGTTCACTCTTTGTCATTACGCCTTTTTATTCATAACAAATTCTCGTCTGCTATTCCGCTAGCAAAAAGGGCAACCAGGGTTGTGCCTTGTTGGTGTTAGGTAAGAAAAGAGTAAATCCAAACGCCATCCACCTAATATAATCTCTGTACCAGACGCAATACATGCGTCGTAATCCTCTGCCGTTTGTTGCCACTTCAGCAACCAATACAGTAGAGTTTT
This sequence comes from Hypoxylon sp. CO27-5, assembly GCA_002120305.1. NCBI lineage: Eukaryota > Fungi > Ascomycota > Sordariomycetes > Xylariales > Hypoxylaceae > Hypoxylon > Hypoxylon sp. CO27-5. The sequence continues at coordinate 32,115 of KZ112580.1, read as the reverse complement.
AGCCAACCCACCAACTAAGGCCGCCCTAATCCAAGCTCTCGTAAATTTTCTATGTGGTTGACCAGGTTCAGGGCTCTCACGGAGTTACTAGGTAAGCAAGCCGTGTAGATCGTCCGTCCTATCAACGGAGGAAGTTTCAGCCGAACCCCTTTTATCCATACAATATCCCTCATGACTCTCGTCACTATACCCCTTTCCATACTCATAATCTCGTCAAATCGCCAACGTGCCATTAAGCGGCAAATTCCTACTACTCGCGCCCACAAACACACCATAGTCACCAGGCTGCAGGAGCCACTTCTGCGCGACCACATCCCAGACACTAAGATCGCGTCTCGTAAGATTAAAAGACACAGTAGCCGAAGCCGTGGCGTTGATAAACGGCTTCTCAAAGCCTCTCAACTGCTTAGCAGGCGCGTTCGGGATCGCGACATACAGCTGCGCGACCTCGGCGCCATCGACGTCTCCCACGTTCCGGATATCAGCCGAGATGCTCGCCACCACGTCCCAAAGGTCGACCTGTCCGCCCTCGTGAACGGCACCCGTCGGGTACCGGTCCGTATTCGCGCCATCGCGCCTGCTGATCTGCAAATTGCTGTAGTTAAACGTGGTGTAGCTAAGTCCAAACCCGAATTCGTATCTAGGCGTGATATTCCTGGCGTCAAAATGCCTGTAGTCGATATACACGCCCTGGACACTAAAATTGCTCTGCGGGAACTTCTCGTATCTCCCCTCTGGCAAATCCGGGCCGCCGAAGCCTTCGTAGTCGCTCTCGTTTCTTGCTACCGTATACGGCAGCTTGCCTGAGGGATTCGACTCTCCATACAGAAGGGACACAAGCGCGCGCCCTGACGCTTCGCCAGGTAGGTGCGCAAATACTAAAGCTGTCACATTGGGATGATCGACCCACTGATCCACGAGTCTCACCCCCGCGTTATGAAATATGACAATAGTGTTATTGCACCGGTCAGCCACATGCCTGATCAGCCCGTCCGTATAGTCATCGTGCAGATGCGGACGGTCGTATCCCTCGCTGGCGAAGGCGTTGACGATGACGAGGCACGCATCCGAAGTACTTACATCCGGGTCTGCCGTGAAGAAGTCCCAGAACACGGCCGTGCGATCGTCAAAAGCGCGCGCGTTCAGGGCGTCGAAAGGCGAGCTCACGGATGCGGGTGTCACGGCGCCGGAGCCGCCACCGCAGAATAGTGTTCCGTTAGGTGCTATGTCCGAGAAGTCGCCGTAGTACTGGCCTCCGAAGCCGGCGGCCGTGTCGCGCCCGAGGTAAGATGACTCGCCGCCAAAAGTCCACGCCGCGACGCCGCCGTTGGATTTGTAGTTCCACTGGTCGGGGCTCTTGGCTGAGTACCCGAAGACCGAGAGCATTCTCGGCCTTCTTAACGGCAGAGCATTGTTCACATTCTTCAACAAGACGTGACCCTCAATAGCACCATCTAGTAGAACCTGTTGTGACGATACATTCCTGGCATCAATAATGCGGTGCGGCTTGGTCAGGTCAGCGGGCATACCCACGCCTGGTTCCGGAAAGCCTTGGTCTTGGCCCATTTGATAATAACCAGCCATGATCCGTGTTGCCATGTCGTTGAGTCGGTCCTCTGAAAGTGAGCCGTTATTAACCGCTTTCACGAGGTTGTCTCCCCAAAGCTCGGAGTTGGGCATCACCATGTCCATCCCGGCCTCGGCCGACGCAACACCGGCGTGCATGGCACCCCAGTCCGAAGTAATAGCTCCCTGAAACCCCAATTCTGTTTTGAGTATACCGTTCTGTGTCTTGCTGTTTGCACATGCGTACGAGTTGTTCACTCTGTTGTACGAGCACATGATGTTCCCAGTCCCGGCCTTGACAGCATCTTGGAACGGCCTGGAACCAAGTCAGCCATTTCACTCTAGAAGTCATATCAGAGAATTAACATTACCAAATATAGAGTTCATGCAGAGTCTTGTCATCGATGTTAGAAGAAACGGCCTCGACATCACCAGTAGGCTGCCGGTTCGTCTCTTGTTCGTTACCAATATAGTGCTAAACACCTAATTAGCCGAGATCCCACCACGGTACTCAATCAAACATACCTTCGTGCTTGTAATAACCCCCTGAGACTGAATACCCTGCACCGTTTCCGACACAAGCGCACCAGATAAATACGGGTCAGGCGAAAAGCCTTCCCAGTTGCGGCCACCACGTACAACTCGTCCTATAGGTCCAACGACTGGTCCAAGATGAATATTGACTCCCTTGACCCTGAACTCGAGACCCATGCTCTCCGCACGACTTCGAGCTAGTTCCTTGTTCCAACTAGCAGCAACATGAATACCACTCGGGAACCCACTAACAAAATCGGAGGCCCGGACGCCCTGTCCAGCATCGTTGAGACAGAGCCCCGAGAAGTTCATGCGAGGGATGGCGTCAATGTTGCCAGAACAACCGTTCACCGTCCCTGAACTACCTGTTGATGAGAATATACCTGACGCAAGGCTCACCTAGGTCCGGGTTAGTGATGCTCCTTAGATCCAATAAGTGACTAATACCTTCTCCTCAGTCGTGAGTTGTCTGACAAAGTCGACGGCTTTGTCGTAAGCATCGGCCCACGTTCCCACTCCCGTCATCGCGGGAGACGGATAGACGGGCTCAGACTGGCCATAAAAGAACGTATCATCCGCAATGAGTTCCTGTCCGTCAGCTGTTCCCGCTCCGCCACCTCTGCCATCGTGTCGATTCCGTAGGGCGAGAAGGCCTAGTAGACCGAAAAAGGGTAATATCATGAGGGTGACAACGAGGGCTACACCCCTTTTCCTCTGGAGGATGGGAAAACGCTGTTGTAGCCTACCCCACCATGTCGATCTGTCCGGCGGTACCGCCTTGTCGTGCGATATTTGGGGGTGGTTCTGCTTTACTTCTGCCATTGTGGATGCGTAGCGAATGGTCTGTCATCTGGTGGTAAGGTGAACGATATTCAAGTAACTCGAAGACCCGTAAGGGAATCCTTATATTTCCAATATAAATTCTGTAAGATATAGTATCGATCACGAGTCTAGGAAGAGCTGTCCTTGAAACTTCGGCGTCCTCGATATGTATTTAAGGCAGGTCCGCGTCCGCTGACTTAACTCGGAGCTTCAAAGTTCTCCAGCTGTAATAGCGAACCGAGCTTGGAACTTTAAAAAGCCCAACAGGCGAATATGACGGTCATCAAAATCCGCAATACAAGTGAGTTTATTAAGTAGGTATTATCAATTCGGCAGTAAGAGGCGCACATACACATATAGAACAAACGAATGTAGTTGAGAGAGACTCCTAAAAACTGAATACGGCGAGCGTGGTGTTCCTATCTGATGATTCGAGTTGAACAGGCTGATGTCAATAAACGAGCTTGTTGTCCCCCCTGTTGCCGGGGCAGATCGCTATTTGGGGGTGCACAAGTCTAACGTCATTGGTCAAACACAACTGGCTAATTAATTACATATGTATGAGGTAGTTTGCTAGGTCGATCTTATCGCTCGACGGCTTTACTTGACTAACTGATTTCGGCACTAGAACTGCTTACCCCACGTGTCATAACCTTACCTATCAACCTCGCAAATGCATCCATTAGAAGAATAGTCATTTTGCATAAGTCTGTTTGAATAGCGTCTCATACAAACCTACATGAAGAACATTGCATCAAGACAGGAGGCATCGTTGGCATCTCACCTATAATAAAGGGCTCTAATATTTATGAAGAGCACTAGGTACGTCTTAAACTTAAGACCGTACTATAATATATCTTGGGGTATTATTGGTAGGGTCCCAAAACCGATTTACCTAGCCGTTTGTCCCTGTGATATACCAGATGTGCGTCATTCCTGTCTGCTTCAGATCATGGAACCCTGGAGATAAGGTCCGCTATACCAGGCCGTACCCGACGAATAGTGTTCCACTATCCGGTGCCGTGTCAATGGGAATATTGATATGCACGTTCCCGATAGCCATGCGTATCTCAAGGCATTGTCCTTCGGATGATATGAAGACGGTATAGAATACCCGTAACTGGGTAACTGGTTCTCGAATCATATTCACGATATATCAATTATTTTGGCATATTTAGACGTTGAACAATAATCCTCAACTTATACATTAGCTGAAGTTTCACCTCCAGGTTTTAATAATTCAACTCCTATCTGATCTGCCCAATATCTACTTCATATAAGAGTAGGTGCCATCATGCCTACTGTTTCATTCATCAACTCGTCTCCGAAATGCTTCCACTCGAAATAAAAACATAATGGTATCCATCGTAACTAGGTAAGGAACCGTATCGTATCGGGGAGAGATTGTAATCGTCCAATGCATATATATATTTAAAACGCCAACCCGAGAGAACTCCTAGTTGACCAGCCGCGGCCAGCACACTCGTCCCCCGGGAACCCCAAGAACTATTCGTTTTCCCAAGGCAATAATCTACACTCCCGGTGAGTATAGTGATCGGCCTGTCCGACTACATAACCATTCTCTCGACCGGCCCGTAGTTGCATTATATTTCAGGGGGGATTGGTTGTAGTAGCGAAAGGTGTGAGATGCTTCGCGTCCGATGCACACCGGTGGCAAAATCGCTTCGCGTCGTCGTAACGAGGTATCGCGCGGCAATCAAGAGAGCGCGGATACTGATGCTATATGCTTCAGAAAGTTCAGTCGCACTGCTTTCCTACGTCTCGGGTACAAAACACACCGCGAAATCGCTGGCCAACCAGCGACCCTTGGGGATTTGTGGTATGGCCAGATTCGGTTCCGCGTGACAGGATTCGGGAAAACTATGTGCAGAAGCAGGCGACTCACAGTATCAGCTGCTTCAGATTGCGCTGAATGATCATGTCCTGCACAGAGCCCATTGTGATCTTGAGCAAGTTTGTGTCCGTCGCGTTGGTGAAGTGTCCGTAGATCTCCTTCTCCGGGTTTCGGTTCAGTGCCCTGAACTTGTCCATGAAATACTTGCTCGCTTGCTTGTAATCGTCTGGAGGACCTTGGTAGTCCACGAAGCCATGCGACGTTATGGGACTCGTTGCAATCTTCTCCTTGAAAAGATCCATCTTGTTAAGGAACAGAATGAGTGCAGACTTGGTGAACCAATGCGAGTTTGCAATGGATTCCCACAGCATCAGGGCTTCGTTCATTTGGTTCTATATGAGAAAATGTTTGTTAGTCCGGTCGTTGTCATTACACCCTAAATTTTGACATCCCGAAGCTAAGTTAGCCTAAACTTACGCCATCTTTATCTTCGACTAGACACTGATCGTAACCGCTAATTGCAACCAGGAATAGAAGACAGTTGACATTTTCGAAGCAATGAATCCACTTCTTTCGCTCGGAACGCTGACCGCCGACGTCGAACATTCGATATGTTAATTGGCCCAGGTCGAATATGGTCTCGGTAATGCCAGTTGTTCTTAGTCGTGATCGTAGGAGGTCTTGGTCCGTAGGGACGTAGTCGGGAGCCCAAAGGCGGTCGGCATCTTCGCAAAAGCTTTCCAGAAATTAGCAGGTTGAACATCAGGGTCAACGGTGGACGTACTATGCTAGATTGTCGTGGAGGGCATATTCGTTGCCCTTTAAAATGGCCTTTTGCACTCCACCATCAGCCCAGAGGGCCTTGACGGGCTCGAGGTAGTCCGGAGGAAGCGGGTCATGCGCCGATATTTCAGTGTCAACGAGGAGTAGTGCTTGGTTTTTCTGAAAGAGCCAGATGTTAGCAATCCATCGCCATGACAGTGAACCTCACTGCTTGGGGATGGCAACTATGTCTTGGAGGCCTCTAGAATAGCTCATATCGCGCATTCAATAGTAGCAACACTAATCACATACCTCGTTGTCTTTATTTTCGAATTCGATGGAATAATCGGCCATAGCATCGAAGATGACGCGCATCGATTGGACGACATTGTTAAATACGACGGGCTTCCATTCTAGCTTCTCTGTTTTGCTAAAGCCTTGTGCATAAATCAATTTCATCTGCTTGAGCACTGTTGACTTGCCCGACTCGCCGGCACCTAGACAAAAACTCCGAAGTCAGATGCGGTGTCCCACTAGCTAAGACAACACACAAACACTAAAGATTTGCCTAGAGAAATCCCGGGTACGTACCTAAAAGGAGCAGTTTGACTTCTCTTGACATGCGCTTCTCATCTTGTCGAATGATTTTATCGAGCTCCCGTGATCGGGCATTGCCCTCTTCGTCCTTCTTTCTGCTGCCGAAACACATGATGGGCAAAGTGTGATGGGGTTGTGATTTGCTTCTAGAACTATGTTGCTAACGATCGTGTATTCATCCACATCCGGAAACGCGGGGACGAAGCGAATCCTGAGATGTGTATATATACAAAAGGACCTCACACTAGAAGCGATTACACGGAGGCCAGTTGGAAAAGAAAAGAAAAAAAGCAAAATAATGATGACTCTAGAGGGAGTAGCTTCGCGATGGCGTGAGAAGGCTGTTAACTCAGGGCCGGAACGAAACGGCTTGCTAATAAAATGGTAGGGGGGGCTGAAGCTGACGGCGCGACTAAGCAAAGCTCTCTCTGGCGAAAAATTGAGATGGTATTAAGTTAAAGCCCTTTTTGCGTTTGCCGCCTCCCTAAAGTTTAATAAAAAGAAGAATAAAAATATAGACTTGCCGCCAGGCTGGGAGGGTTGGCAGGGTCAATGATTTTGTTGATTCGAGTCTCCGGGGGATGATCAGACCAAAAGTATGAACCCTGTCAAGTGGCCAGGGTATGGAGGAGGCTCGAGCGAGAGGAAGGAGAAAAAAACGGGAAGCTTTCAATAAGGTTGTCGACGGGTAGGGCTTGAGTGATAAATAATCCCGCCTGTCAGCAATGTAGGCAGGCCAGTATTCTCTTACTACAGTACCGTACAGCACCCTGCGCCCTTGTTCGTAGTTGGGCTATGTATGGGTGTTGTACCTCTTGACCAGGACAGGCAGTGGAAAAGGGGGGGTAAGAAAGCAGAAAAAGGGCAAGGTGAGAAGTAGGGTACAATGCTACGCTGATTGAATAGAAGAAAGCAACGAAAGAGGAGAAAGTTCCACCGATGGATTAAAGGGCTGTCAGCTCGATATCGAAAACGAATTAAGCGTCCGAGTAGATATGAGCTATTATAATCGTCAAAGACTTTTTCTTCTTTCTTGTCTTTTGCTAAAAAGATCCTCAATCCCTATCTACCGTGAATATATTTCATTTCGTGAAGATATTGATAAGTAGGTAAGTACGGTATATTATTTTGATGACGGGAGAGTCGTTCAAGGATTATGGACGGTTCGCCTAGACAAAGTCTGAACTAGTGGAATAGGCGCGGCAAAAATGTTATGTCAGAAAGCCCAGAAGGACGGAGAGAAGGACGGAATCAAGGACTTGAGGAGGTAACTTTTGCAGGCAATTAGTGGTCAATGTTTGTACACCTTTTGTAATTACTGGGCAGTTTCAAATGAGAGTGTACCTTGCAGAGTGGAGATGGAAGTACTCGAAACACTTCGATGGGTCTTTATTGAGGACCTCTTTCCAGGGATACATATAGGTTGATTAGCTGCTGAGGTGCTGAGGTGCAACTCCGCTTATGAGCTGCCTATTGTCCATGTGGATTGGATGTATGTATTGCATAGGTACATGTATGTATGTATATATAACACCACGCGACTACGACGCACAGCGTATTATTTTGCGACCTCCAGCACGACGTTGACCAACATCCATCTGAACACTGGAACCTTCTTCTTGCTGAGATGTGCATAAGTATGTTGCTGCGGGTATATAAAAGCAATCTAACCATGTGCACCTTTAAAGACCACATGGTCTAGATACGTACATTGATGTACTTGCCTGAATACCTGAGTACCAGTAGTCTCCATGCGATGAATAAAGTTTAGGTAGTGAACCGTTATAAAGTTAATTAGGCGAGTAGGCTGGTATGTAAGCACGATGACCAGCTACAATATTAGTACGAACTGTCAAATTATCCCTCATCCACTAAGTATGTACATACATACATGTACATGGGTGTTCTATTCTTTTCCTCAATCTTAAGGGAAATTTGTTTGACTGCTCATCTCTTCATTATTAGTAAAAATTAGCATGTGTCCCTGATTTTTCGGTATAAAAAGGGAGGCCGGACAAGTAATCCATAAGGCTATTGAGCGACAAGTGCGACGGGATAAACACCTGGAACTTTCGCAGACTCCGCTACGAACACGCCATGCTACGATGCTAGGTACTGCACTACACTACACCGCATGCATGGATGGCAAGGATAAGGGAACAGGCGCCGCACGTAGGGTTCGACAACCCGAGACGCTAATATTCGAAATGCTAACTTGTCCTGGTTGGTTCCTCCAAATGCAGGTAATGCCTGCGAGTACATACTTACAAGGTACATCTTCTATTCATATTACGCATATTACGGGCAGTATCACCACACTCATCGACAAAACATCAGCCAGTGATGAGACCCTGTCATTAATTGTCCTACGATAAGTCTCACCAATCTCGATGTGTGTGAGTGCCATTGCCATGTGCTGTCAGCCTCTCAAGGTTACTTGCTCAGTGACCGGGCCGTCATCACAACCCTGCAACCTTATGGCCGCACTGACGATGATGACGAGGGGGTGGCAGAGACACACAGCTCGACAATGCACAAACCTGGCTTTGTTTGAACTCCGAGGCATGCTACCTTCGTAAAGAGGCGCTGCCATGTAGTATGAAAACAGTGTCTGTTATTTTGGGCATCTAGATATTCCATTCTCCTGATTCCCGGCTCTTTCAGGTCACTTCCCCGTCGGGTACCTAGGCAATTCGATATGGCGTTCTCAACGAATCTAATTGCGGTCTTGTCTAATGTCTTGTCTGAGCGTGGATGGGTCCCCGGCACCCACCTTACACTAGTAACAAAGGAGCTATACATACATAGAGGTATGTAGCTTTTTTTTCTGCGTCTCCCATGCTTACAATCTATCTGCAGCAACCAATACATACATAGTAAACCAATCGGCACTAGGCTCGTTACCAATTGAACAAAGACATCCAACGCCGACCATTAGCTCCTCAGCCGGATTAGTGCCTTAAGTCCTCTAGGGTATATACGATGTAATACTACGATATGTATGTAAGTGCTTTAAGTTAGGCCAACACCCGCATGTCATTTAATGGAAGGGAAAAAAACGTGGCTAGAGGTGGAGCAGCGGGTACTAACGTGCATCCAGCGAACCGATGAGGTTTAGCTACAGAAGCTCGTGTCACCCTTAATTTAGGGCATGGGACTAGCGTAGCCGATGTCTTTCGACAACCCACGAGTCTTCCTTCCGCGCGATGCGTGTGGGAATTTTTGCGAATGATCGGCACCTAATTCGTATGCTGACCACAGGGCTTGTTCTTTCTTTACCTAATTTAATTCTTGGGTAGGTAGGCAGGTAGGTACTCTGCAGTTACACTTCGGCATAACTACCGTATGAACATCTTTTTAATCGACAATCTCATCTCCCTTTAAATACTACATACATCCTACTCATCAACGGGCCAAGGGGGGTTATCAACTAATTATAAACACATGGCCCTTGAGATCATTTATATCGGAAGGATCTAATCTACCTATACATGCAGCACGCAAGGTGTACGCGCACGCCTTCCGGTTATCCTCGAACTAACCATACAAATAAAATCTATGGTCTCGATATCAAAATACCCCAATCGTGGGGTTTCAGCCAATAGCTTACAGACCGCTACCAAGTTATAATGAGATATCTTAAGGGGTCGGGCTTATCATCGCAAAATACCTTGTGATCAAGCCGTACTGGTTACCCGATCTAATTGTGCCTCAGTCATGAACTACAATTAAGTTTAGCAGTGGGCATTGTTACGGGCCTAAACAAAATCCGAGAGATCGTCGTTGTCATACTTGCACAGCTTGATGATTCCATCTACAGTGTATCAAGTAGCCTCGCCAATGGACAGTTCTCGTAACAGCGTCTCACACCGAAAAGGACAAAAAGTCGAGAAGATCTCTAAGCCACAATACCTGGTCAACGAATTAGAAGGCACTGCCGTCTCACCCCGGAGGACAGCCCACCACCACTACGACTGCGTATTTGCGAAGGATTCGAGCCTTGCTTTTCTGCACCACAGCATGCAGACAAGGAAGTAAGATCGTGGCCGCTATTGGTCACTTATGCAGTAAGGTTACTATAGTAGCCCCCAGACATGCCGAATGGTGCCACTTTTCCGCATGCCAACCATCATCTCCAAATACGACCATCCTCATGGCAAAGGTGGTACAGCTCTGAAAAAAGAAAAAAAAAAAAAAAAAAAAGCTAGGATTGTTGTGGTTTTTTTCGGCCCGTCAAAGTCTCCTCGGTGTTTAAAGTGATGATTGGGATCGTAATAATATCATTATATGGATCTGAAATATGGTCCCCCCTAACAGAAAAGTATTCAATGCCGTTACACTGTCAGTGATCTCCCGTACGTCTGTGCGTGAAACTTTGAATGGACCTCGAGCGACCTATGAGCGAGTAGATCTAACCAACCCGTCCGGCAGTTTGTGGGGCCATCCAGTGGCCCCCAAATATTCATTCATTACATGTAGGTATTGAGTTGCTCCTTTGACCTAACGGGGAGAACAACATCGCGTGGATGCTGCATGTCGGTAATACCTTAGAGCCGAACAGCCAGGTAGTACGCGGCCTAGATCATCCTCCTCAGGTCTCGTCTCCATCTCCGCCCACGCGGCCAAGGCTTCCTTATTATGTAAGGAGGCAACTATTAGGTTCCAGGAGAGGCCATCAGCCCTTGTGCCTAACGCCGAGGGTAAGCCGTACGTATGTATCAGTCAGGAGAGATGTCCAGCAGTAGCCTTATTTATCGTTGACCCCACATATCATGGAAGAGGGAGACGGAATCCGGGCGGACGTTGTATCGGTGGCGCTCGTGACGACATATTATAAGAAACCCTACCCAAGGCATGGAAACAATATGTAGGTATTCGGAGCTATTATAGTTTAGGCGCTTAAGCGCCCTGTCAGTCATGCAGCGCATTAGGATCGATAGCGAAGCGACGCGACAGTGTGTTTGCTCGCCCGTCTGCTTGCCGGCCTTGCCTGCTTAGTACGCAGGTTACCTACATACCTAGGTAGCTGGCTCACCCCATGCCTTTGCCCTCGTACTGATAATCCGGGGGAGCCACACCACGCGGCTCATCACCTCACCTGCGATCGATTTCTTGCATATGATATTATATCTGTCATTGATATATCTGCAACTTGACACCATCTCTACAGTTACGAGGATTAACAGACGGATTAATGCCGGATTAGCTACCGAGCGGGAAGGAAGGCTAGGGTGGCATACAGACATGATATGATCTAATATGATTCCCATCTTCCCCCTCAAGGCCCGTCCGTCCGTCTCGTCTCGCCTCGTCCTCTCGTAGTCCGACTTAACTAAGAGCAAGCGCGAGCAAGCGCAAGACGAGCGCTTAATTGCGATAATCGCCCATCGGCCCGGCTAGAGTGCCAGACGGGTTATATATAGAAGCCTCTTGCAGCGGCGTCTAAATAGCCGGTCGCAGCACCGTGTTATTACTGGTACGTAAGGTATGTATGTATGTATATACCACAGCCACGCGCCAATGCCTCCCCCTATCTATCTATCTATCTATCTATCTTAATTTGTATAGGGTAACGACTTGAGACTTGAAGGGATGTTCTGGTAGGTAATTTTGGAAGGGGAACTTGAACTACATGCTTACAATGCCTACCTAGGTAATTTGGCGGTAAAGTATGTCTATACCTCCTTGTCGCTTAGTAACGTTGCCAAACGGTCCGCGGAAGCTTCGTCAGGTTCTAAGGGGGTTTGATTGGACAGTCACTCGCTTAGGTGTTAGGCGTGTCCTCGGTTGGTAAATTATCTGCTTCAAGTTCTCACCAAGCGTTGAAGTGGTATAAACATAAGGTACGATATTGAGGTGTTAGTATTAGAGGGGGAACAAGGCTCTTTTTTTTTTTTTCCAACCGAATGCTTGAGTACGGATGAGTTTAGACCGGAGCTCGAATGGTAGAGATTAAGAAAGCCAATATGAGATAAGTTTTGTCCTAATTCTGCCCAGTAACAACGTAGCGTTGGTGATGCTGTTGAAGGCTAGTATGACGAGTGTTTCCAGTCGAGACAAGGTGTTTTACTGAGAGCTATTCGTTGGATACCATGGCGAATTGCTTAATGAGTAATGGCGTTTTCTTGTGCTTCCGATAGGCTGGCCAAATAAAAGGCCTCCAAAGCCTTGAGAGCGATTTTTGCGCAGCCTGCTTCAACTTCATCGCTCAGCCTTGCGTAGAAACGGGTTTGATAATGTGTATTTTGAACAGCCTGATTATCTAACAATGGTCGTCTCGGTCGCTCCATAATATCTCTTTGGTGTCGTGAGTTAGGCATCTCTTTTGGGATGAGAGTGACTGTTTTTGGTGTATTGCCGGGCGATCAAGAACGACGAGTCCTTCTCGTCTGTGCATTCCTTTGCCTTGGTCTCTCTAAGCACCAAGCAACTTAGAGAACCATGTCAGGCGTTGGAGAGGCTCTCGCCGTCCCCAGCGCCATTGCGGGATTGCTCTCCCTCGGGATTGAAGTCGCGAAAGCGCTGTATGCTGTAGCAGACGGGATCGGCACGGCCGGCGAGGAGGTGCGCGAAGTCGCCTCGGAAGTGAGCCAGTACGCCCAAACGATGGAGGCAATCCGAGACGTCCTCGAGCGCCAGGAGCACGTCGCCCACAATATCATGGCCATGATCGAGCGTCTCGTCCGCGCTTGCCAGCCCATATTCCAGACATATCACAGGCTACAGAAAGGCCTAGCTCCGCTTCTGGGGCGCTTTCGCGATAGCAAGAAGAAACTCGACCAGGTTGGCCTCCGCCTCATGTGGTACCTTAGGACCAAGAAGAAGGTGTATGGTTGCAGAAGCGCCCTGCAGCGGCAATTTGCTCTGTTGACGCCAATTCTAACAGCCCTGTCCATTGATCAAAGGGCCAATACGACGCAGAGTAACTCATAGTGTGTACCATAATATCTCGCGAGCTAACAGAAGAGTGTATCTGACTGTTATTAGCGTGCAACATGTACAAGTCAAGGTCATGTTGGAAAACAGCGCTGCGAGTGTCGAGCTCCAGCACCGTCGTGATCGTAGGGAAAGACAGCAGTATACAACAGAACAGCAACGCCAAGCTCTGCTGGTAGCAGTCGGAGACGCTAGCAAAAGTAATATGGGATCAGAGGGGATTCCCAAAACTCAAGACCTCATAAAGGATGAGAAGGACGAGAAGGACGAAGGGGCAGACACAAGCCGGGAGTCTTCTACTACTGCGGCTTCCGGCAGTCAATCTGCTTTAGTCCGCTACCAATCGCCGAACACCGACGAGGAGGATCTTTCTCCGGAAGATATCGGGGATATTGATCGGGAAGTGGAAGAGGCCCTCGATATAGGACTAGAAAGCGTGGTTGACGGCGATATCGAGGAGATTGTCCTCGAAACGTATTCCGTGGAAAAGCAATTCTTGCTCCTCATACAGCAGATACTAGCTGGCCTGTCAGCCAGGAACACACAGGCAGATTCTAAAGATGTAAATCCACGAGATGTGACAGGTGGATCTCCCACACCAGAACTTAAAGATCCGAGGCAGCAGTTTCGCGACGTCGTCCCAGTATCCGACCCAGGGGCTTCAGACACGGCCTGGACAACGGTCGTGAAACCAGATGGGACATCATATAAATTCCCCTACGAGGAACTTACAACCGATAAGGTAAGAGATATCCTGATTCCTGATACATAAAGCGGCTATTTCAACTTTATTTATGAACGTGTTAACTAACTAGCAAACTACCTCTATTCCCAGGGCATTGTCGCTGTACTCAGCCAAATGGGCTATAAAGATAGATATGGATATAAGGATTTTGGTTATGACTACGATTTCGACAGAAACAAGCCACAGGATCTCGAATGGACCCTGAGAGAGAACCACATACAGTTTATAGATTCGGATGGTGCAATCATCTTGCCGAGATTTCTAACTCAGACTATTGTACCAGGCATGAAAGTACAGTTCAAGAGCACAGACCAGTCTGTGGATGAAGGCCAATTAATAAAAAAACACAATCCCTTGAATGAAAGTAAAGGGCTGTTACGGAGGCTATTCGGAAGCATGTGAATAATATCTGCTCGAGAAACTTGGTGGAGATACCTGTTGATATCACCGCTAATGGTCGCCTAGGTACGCAGGAGAAAGGAGTCTGTGCGAAGAAAAATCATACCGGGAGCTCATGCTGATAACATTTCTCGGAAATGTATTACATCGCATTATTATAGTCGCGTTTAATTGAATTTGTATTTCACCAGCCAACCCCTCCTAGGACGGGGAAACCTCGTCATACCTGCTTCAGCAATACTCCGTACGTACTACAAACACAACTGCAGCGAATGAGATGCACGGTGGTCTTATGTAGCCGTAAACCGATCTATTCATTTCGACGGCTATGTATGGGCCTCTTTGAGAGACTCGACGAACCTCTATAACAAACGTGTAACCCACGAAGTGATCATGATTCACAGGTCCTATGCCCGAACCAACCAACCCAATCCCATTCAACAGCGCCCCCATGCCAGCACACATGCCCCTCTATTGAAGCGCCTGCGCCGCGAAAGTAGGCAGGATGAAGCTAGCCTTGTGGATCTCAGCATTGTAATACTTGCACAAGCGGGCCTCCTCCTCGGGGGACCAGGAGCGCAGGGGCTTCTTGACGTCGCGGCCCTCCTCCTTGCAGCAGACCATGAAGCCGATCTGGCCCGAGGGGTAGGTCGGGATGGTCGTGTAGGCGTACTCGGCCACGGGGAACACCTCTCTGCAGTCCTTCTTCAGCTTGGTGATGAGCGGTAGGTGGAGCCATTGGTTCTCGGCTGTTGGAGCGCGGAAAATGTAAGAGTTAGCAAGACTAAGTCCATTTGGCAAAAAAACGAGGGGGTTATAAATTCCAAACCAAAGAAAAGTAGAGGGATGTGGTAGGGATGGGAAGGGGCGTAGATAGGTAGGTATATGTATGAATAAGGTAGGAATAAGAAAAGAGGAAAAATAAAAGCCGATCTTAGCCCAGATGTGTGAAAACCAATCTTAGCTTGGACATAGAGAGACCCGACTCGAGACATAAAGGGAGGGGGGGGGATGATAAATGGAAGAAGATTTAGAGAATGTAGAGAGGTGCGGAGAGGAAGATTCTCGAGGACACAGTCCAAAACAGCCCGCGGTCGACCCTTTTTAGGAAATTAGAGTTGTTTGAAAACAACCAGGCAAGTTCAGTGCCAATTTTATCCAGTATCACACTCTCGAACTTTTGCCTGATATAAAGGAGACATACAACCTTGGGTGGTGATGACGCCGCCGGGACGCAGAGCGTCGTGCAGCAGCTGGAAGTAGGATTTCTGGAATAGGCTCTCGGCGGGGCCCTCCGGATCCGAAGAGTCGGTGATGATGACGTCGAAGGCGTTCTTGTAGTCGTTCAGGAACTTGAAGCCGTCACCGACGTGCACCTTCACCTTGGGGTGCTTGAAGCCCTCGGCCATGCCAGGCAGGTATTGCTTAGAGAGACGGATGACGGCCTTTGAGTTTTGGTGTTAGTTGGACTGTGGGTTTTCTGTTTACCGGCGGGACAGTAATACCTCGTCGATATCGCAGAGGATAGCCTCCTCAATGCACTCGTGCTTGACGACCTCGCGCAGGACACCTCCATCACCGCCACCAATGACTAGCACCTTCTTGGGGTCGGGGTGGGAGTTCATGGCCAGGTGCGTGATCATCTCCTGGTAGGAGAACTCGTCCCGCTCAGTGCACTGGATGACGTTGTCCAAGACTAGGACGGTGCCATAGTTGGTGGACTTGAAGATGAGCACATCTTGGTACTGGCTCTTCTCGTGGTGTAACACCTTGTCCACCTTCAAAGTCATGGCCTGGCCTGGAATGACAGCGCCGGGCTGCTATTAGAAAAATTCACTGCATACATTTCCCCCTTGACCAGTTGCAAGCCAAAAGGGAGGGATATTCGATTATCTTCACTCACCCGGCCACATCTCAGAGATTTCTCTGAACCAGCCATCTGTAAGATATTGTCAGTAAAAAGGACACTCATTGATGAAGTATATGGTAGAGAATCAAATATGGATTTAGATCTGAGGCAAAGGAGGGCGTTGATTAGATAAATGTTGTATCTACTCTTGAAGATGCGATTTTGGATAGACAATCATATGTTACACAATCCTGTTTGACGAGTATAACCTGAAAGGGGGGAAAGGAGGGGAAACCGAGATAGGCTTGTCCATATCTGATTGATAGGCGCATCACGTCAACTGGGTAAAGTATACAGAGATTGTGCTAATATAACCGCGTGTTGATAGTAAATAGGATATTCGCGATGAGAAGAAATATCGACATGTGGTTCACTCATGATGCATCAGTACAACATACCCTTGATGGTCTCGTGGGTGATTTCTCCAGACATTTTTGGTAATGTAGAAGTTGAATACCGCTGGCGCGACGCAAAGGAAGAAGGCCTACAACCACTAGGATGAACGTCGTGAATATCTAAAAGATTAGAAGAAGGCGCCGTCGTCCAACGATAAGAAGGCGAGGAGAACGAAAACTTCAATTGTTGAATTATATAGATGTTACTTTTGCACGGCGAAAATATTTGCCTTTTCCAGCACCGCATTGAAAAATTTGCGGTGACGGGCAGGGGAAAAATGGCCTAGAGCAGCTCCTAACCTTCACTCGCTTCCCGTCTCAAAGTTCTGACTAGAGGTACAAACCTATACCTTTGGGGTACCTAACTGGAGCCGTGATAGGACCGATCAATACTTGTACATGCACGTAACAGATTTAGTTCCGATGCATGGAATAGGTACGCATGTGTGTGGCTAATGAACCTTCGGTAACCAACCTTAGCCTTATTCCACTTCGTTGGGCATCAGCTCCTCTGATAGGGTTGGACCCAATTTACATTAGATGGAATAGTGGGCATAGCACCCGAATATGATACTTTAGTTACCAGTAATTACTACATGTAGGTAGTCTGGTAGATGTGTCTAAGAATATAGTTCAACATAGGTTACGTAGGTTGTCACGAGAATTATACATAGTAATGTCATGTTACCCGACGTCCTATCATATAACCCGATATATCATCCACTGCCCTACAAGGCAGGGAAGGGGAGTTGTACACCTAATAATTTACAAGCCATGTTCGTGATACACTATTAAATCCGAGTAAACTCATAAGCCCTTGTGAATGTATCTTCATTTTGCTCACTACGCCAATTTGCATCGCAGAATGCCTTCCATACTCGTGCGCTCAAATGCTTTCGTCTCTCGGAAAAACGACTACTAAACGATGCCAGCAAGGATGCTATACTCTATAATGTCCTTTGCTCCCTATACGCCGAATTACCAAGCCGTAAAATAAAGCTGTATTGAATTGACAAGCAGTGGCAATCTACTTCTTGTTTGCACTCTTGTGCTGTTCAAGTACGCCAGCCAGCTGTTGCGCCATGTCTGGCTTCTTCACCTGTAGGACCCATGTTTCAAGCCCTGATCCATCGTCGTTCGCTGCGACGAAGTTAACCGTCTTGTCCTTGGCCTTGTACTCGATGTCCGAGAGTAGGGCCTTGTTCATCGCAACATGGCCTCTTGGTTCGGCACGCAGCAGTACACGGACAATCCCAGTATGGTCATGCTTGAGTACGCGAAGAGTTCCGACGCCTTGGGTTGACCACGGCGACTTCCTTTCCTCCTCATCATCACTACCCTTGATTATGGGTATGTACTTGATGGCTTTGGCGCGCACCTCATGCAAAACCGTCTCATCTTCCTCACTAGTGGCGGTGAGAGATATCTGCACTTGCGCTCCTTCTTCGCCATCCTCGCCTTGAGATTGTGGTTCCGGTGTGCCGCTTATTGGAGTTGTCCCTAAGCTGGACGGCGCAGGGAAAGGCGAGCCTGATAGCGTGTTAATATGGTCATGATGATTTTGATCGCCGAGAAAGTACTTACTGGCTCCCGCAGGTATGTCGTTACTTGCTTGCAAGAAGCTACCAGAGCTACCTGGCAAGGGTTTGGGTGCAAACATATTTGAGTTGTTCTGGAGTGGCGTTGCTCCTGTAAAACTGAAGCTAGGAGCCCCATTACCTGCATTAGATGATGCCCCGAAGAGGTTATTTCCCTGGCTAACAGGGGCTGGGTTGGGAGTGGATGGGGCTTGCTGGCCGAAAGAGAACAAACTGGAGGACGTGGACGCAGGGGCTGGCGTGGAAGGCCCGTTACCGAACATCGGTGCTGGCGACTGTGCACTAGAAGATGCAAAGGGGTTATTGAACGACTGCCCGCTTCCTTTGGGTGTAAAGGTGAAGCTGGGGCCTGATGACCCTTGGCTAAAGGCGAATGGAGTAGTACTTGCGCCAGCTGTGGAGCTTCCAAATTGGATCTCAGGTTTCTTCGGCTCGCCACCGTTGGTTTGGGTAGCATTGGTACTAGCACCAAATATCATCGCTGGCGTAGACGAAGATTGTGTGTTGTTTGTAGCTGGGGTTGTAGGCTGGGCCCCGAAAACGAAGCCTGGCGCTGCGCTTGAAGGAGTACTACCAAAGATGCTTGATGGCTTCGCGGCAACGGGCTCATCTTTCTTCTCAGCAACTGCCACACTACCACCCTTAGAGTTGAATATACTGGTCGAGGAGCTTGAATTATTACCAAACAATGGAGGGGTGGCTGGGGTGCTAGGCTTTTCAACAGGCTTAGCTTCGCTGCTCTTAGCACCAAATATGCTTGATGAAGTGGTTGAATTGTTACCAAACAGTGATGGCCCCGATGTGGAGGTAGGCTTGAACTCTTCCGAGCCAAAAATTGGCTTGGGCGTTGAAGCATTGCCGGGTTTATTGGTGTCGCTTACAGTCTCAGGCTTTGTGGCACCAAAAGTAAAGCTCGCAGCTGGCTGCTTGCCTGGGGTGTCGAATACGGACTTCGCCGGGCCAAAGCCATTAACTTTGGCATTGTCTGCGTTAAATGACGTTGTCGTACTTGGAGAAGCACCAAACAAGCTCGACGTAGAAGACTTTCCAGCATTATCTCCAAATAGTGATTGATTACCAACACTCTCGGCAGGCTTGGAGTCGGCCGCACTCACACTATTACCAAACAATGACTTGCTTTGGGCTGTAGCAACCGGGGTCGCTGTGGAGGCGCCAAAGAGAGAGGTAGGCTCCTTGGGAGCTGGGGTTGTTGCTTTGGTTTCAGCTTGAGTACTATCAGCAGATTCTTGGCCGACATTTGAGGCGCCCATCTGCTGTCCATTAAAAGCTGAAGAGTCTCCCTCACTGGCCTTCTCAACACCTCCAAACAGTTTAGTGGCAGCGGGACTGAATAGGTTGGAAGGCGTTGGAGCAGAGTTCTGCCCAAAGATGGAGCTTGCTAAGGTAGTATTTAACTTCGTCTGAGACGCATTAGAAGTCCCGTTAGGTGTACCGAACAATGATGCCGTAGTTGGTTGGAATGCTGGATTGACAGGGGCACCCGCTCCAAAAAGAGCCGGGGTCGCCTTTGGTGCTGCTGTATCCTCAGACTTGGCGGGCTCCTTTCCGGACTCTGCCCTGGAACTCGTTGCTGGGGTGTTGGCGACGTGAGATGCTGGCGGGCCAAAAGAGATCGGGGTGGTCGCTGCGTTGAAAGTGTAGTCACCCGGCTTCTTAGCAGGTGTCTTAATTGGTTCTTTTTCGGCAGCCGGCGGTTTCGTTGAACCAAAGATAGGATGTTCTTCTACGTCAGTCGTAGCTCGAAGCGGTTGGCCATTAGATCCCATTTGAACCCGGCCGAAGAGACCACCTTTCGAAGCTTGAGCTTGACCTGAGAGATCTTTATTCGCCTGGCCGAATAGGTTCTGGGTACTAGGCTTATTGCTAGAAAACAATGTTCCATCGATCTGAGTAGGAGGGGTATTCGTGCCAACACTACCAGCGGCGCTGGGTTGCTCACTGGCTCGCGCCTCCTGACTGTCGCCTTCCTCTGATTCAGACTCAGTTTCGCCTTCATCAGCGTTGCCATTCTCGTTACCACTGCTATTCGCAGAACTTTCGGAGAGATAGCTGAAAATATTGCCGGCTTTGGTTGGCATCGATCCAACCTTGTGTCCAGCAAGCACCGATCCAGCGGAACTATCTTCTTTTACAGTCTCCACCGTCGCGGACTTGAAGCCGTTGGTAGACGCTGCAAATGGATTCGACTTGCTGGTGAGACCCGAGTTCTGGGATTCACTAGGTTTCTGGGCTCCAAAAGATGCCAAAGGGGGCCTCTTGAGAGGGGAAGTATTACCACTTTGCGCCTTGTTAAGAATACTCTCAAACTTGGACTTAGCGGCAGAGGGGGTGGGCTTCTGCACTTTGTTGGGCTGGTTCTCATCGGGCTCGTCAGTTTCGTCCGCCTTACGTTTGCTCTTCTTAAAGGGCGCGGGTCCTGTAAGAGTGTAATCGACTTGTTCTTGAGCTACATTACGGCGCTTGTTCTGGTTGGCAGTAGACGCCATTAGGGCATTATCCTTTGGCGCCAGCTCTTCCTCAGCCTTGCGCTTCGTCGATGTGCCCGGAACGCCAGTGCGACGATTGTTCTGGACCGGAGTCCGGCTCGCTGTTGTGCTTCCGGATTCTGGTTCAGGGTCAGGGTCAGGTAGGTTATGAGTAGCCCTCCATCTCTTGAGTACTTCTTCCGACGGCTTGACATTCTTGAATTCGTAGAGCCCATACCGGAGCATAATCAGACCCCTGCTCTTCTCATATTCCTTCGCAAAGTTCATTATATTCAGCTTCCAGTCCTTCTTCACAAAGATCTCATCTGCGGCGTACTTTAATCTTCGCAAATCAAGAATACAAAAGAACTGTCGTCGCTGAAGATCATCGAAGTGTGGAGGGCACTTGTGGGCTAGGAACTGGTCGGCATATATGGTCCCGGTACGGTTGGGATCATTAGGCACCTCTTTGGCCAATGCTTCTCCGGACAGCTCGGGGTCCGGAGATGGTATTCTCATCTTGAAAAGCTCCGCCGACGCAATACCAGACATGCCTCCTTGCGAAGTCTTCTGTGCGAACTTGCGGGCAGTGGGAGTTGTCCTCGTTGCATCTGCTGGCAGGGCAGGCGCAAATTTGGTGGTACGAGTAGTTTGCGGGGTGGAAGTGCGGAAAAGATCGCGACCGTATGACGGGTTTGTGGCTAGCTTGCCCGTAAGACGCGCGGTGCGCGCAGGAGATGGTTTATTCATGGGGACGAGCGACGACCGGAATCTATTTGTTGAAGATCGGAAAGGAGTAGAGCCCTGCTCACCCGGTGCGGGTCGAGGTTTGAGAGGTGTAATGGAATTCATCGTGTAAAAATGGTTGGAAATGGGATTATGATGTAGTCGGTTACGCCCGATGGTTGGAGTTTCAATGGAGAATAGAGCGTTGATGATAATGGACGCGTCTCGGGGGGACGAGGTCGAACTCGTGATTACCCAGGCAACCCGTTGCGACCAGTCAGATGTTATGAGAAGATGAATGAGGAGGTGAAGGGAATGCCAAAGAAAAGGCAGGGAAAAAAAAGCCAAAGCGGCAATTTCAAGGCCTTTTGAAAACTATTGACATGCAACAATTGAAACGGATCTGAATGGGATGAAATTTTGGTTGATGATGGCCGTCGATCTTGACACACCCTGACGGCAACAAGGGCAGGAAGATTTTGCTTTTGGGAGAGGAACGGACAGGGTGTGATGTTATTATTTTTGGGGTTCTGTGAGCCGTGGCCACCTAAGGAAAAACAAAGAATCAGGGTAGGAAGGTACGTACTCACACTAGAACTGTACGGTGACCCAGAAAAAAAGGCCAAAGTCAATTAGGTGCCAATGGTTAAGCTCGCGCGCGCTTTTTTGGCAACACCTTCACGTCATTGGGCAAAAATCACGACGCGCCTACCAAGTCCTTTAATAAGTATTGGTACAGTTGCGAAGGAAGCACAGGCCACACACATATTTGCTACTTTACAATCAATCATTAAGCAGTGCACAATGCGCTGTAATCTTGAAAACTATTGGATCAAACCCTCCTCTCTGCGTGTATCGAAGTTTACATGTCTTCTGGAAGGTTTAGTGTGCAGGTATGGCGCTCTACGGCCATCCATGTCACTGGGATATTGCGTTAGGCCTTGCATTGTATTAGTATACATGTATCAGATTGATCCTTTGTTAAGCATTTTAGACAAAGCAGAACAGTATTCGTGAGTCACTTTTGTATTTCCTTGTTGACCATTCCGGACTTCGAGTCCTTCCCTTGTATCGGTTCGAGTCATCCCAATCTCAAGGTATAACGCTGAAGGTGAGTACTTAGTGACGTACACATATATATGTATGTGTGTTAAAGAAAACTGCTGGGGATGTGAACACGCATACCCCTTCCAAAGCATTATCAGCAGGTATATAGATATGTCCCTGGCTGAATGCAGTACACTTAACAAAGTATAACATGTGCTTTACCTATCCCTTTCTATATTATTACATCCTTAAATAACTTTGGGGTATAGTCATGACCACAAGTAATACGGCGTCTGACTACGTTTCACATGTAGGTACCTTAGATAGATATTGAAATATGCTGGTCAGTTTGATAACATTAGTGTTCGACTTTGTGTGTATTTATATCAAGTAGGTAGTACATGTAGGTTGCTTATATAGGTATCCGGGAGACTTGATCCAATCTGGACTACATCCCAACTGCAACTGAAGACCTCCCCAGATTACAACTTGGCCTTCGTCTGCGCCTTCTGCAGGATGGGTTGTAGCTTAGTCGCCTTCATAACATCACCCTTAATCTTGAGCTTTCCCGACATGAACAACCGTTGCGCATTAGCCTGACCAGATACGAGCTTGCTAAAGTCTTCATCCGAGAGCGATAGAGTAACTATTATAGTGCGAGTTAGTATATGGTAGGTATTAATCCCCGCATAGGCGGACTCGGCGTTTGAATTGTAACAGGGTGCTGGCTTACCTGTTGGTTTAGTCCCTAGACCACTTCCGACAGTACCTTTCTCCTTTAGATCGATATGCCAACTCTCGGTCTCGCCGGCTTTATTCTTTAGAGTAAAAGCAAAGATGGCGTTTCCTTGCTTGATGGCGTCTTTTCGATCGGCATCACTCGCGTTCAAGGCTTCGTTGATAGCATCGAAGGCTGCCGAAGAAGGGAATTTGTCTAGGTACCCAGGAGATGTTAGTCTACGGAGTAGTTTGGGGAAGCGCGACAGCGCCTTGGTGACGTCGTACCGTTCTTGAGACCCATTTTGCAGATATGGATATTTTTCTAACCGAGAGTTGGGATGATCGAAAGATACAGATGGTAGCGGTTGGTTCAATTAGTGAGCGCGAGGGATAAAAGTTGGAAAAAAAAAGTTAAGATTTGAGGATCGCAGGATTGAGTAAGCTTAAGGCTACCTAAAAGCAATCGCGATGACGCTGTCTCTCGGACCTTGCACATGTCAATTGAGCCTCGGGAACTGCCTAATTCGTTCATGTGCTAATCACTCACATAGGAAATGTGGAGTTATATACCCCAAGGGGGTACTATTTAGGTAAGCGGGACTGAACATCATTAATGTTAATAGCCAAAAAAGCTATGACTGGGGAAGCTGGGGTCGTTGATTAAGTCCGAGGTCACCAGCACCGGCAGCCTCATTCTCTAGCCACATCTCACCTTACCTACTTTCGCCCGACTTAAGTATACGTGCATGTAGTGGGGGGGGAAAGGATTAGGTATCTGTAAAACCAAGCCCAACGAAAACTAAGACTTACCTACATACATACTTTATGCACTTAATAAGTCCCCAGATTCTGCAAAGGGTCGACCTAGATTTCACATGTTACATGACGGTGCGTTCCGTAGGCTTACAAGTTCGCTGTACCGAAGCTCTATTTCGTTAGCTTTATCTGCGCTCAGCACGCCATGATCCAATAGGAAGTCGACCTGTTTTACCAACCAGACGATTCCCCCGCGGAGAACCCCTGGCATCTTTAAAATCGTCATCGCCTGATCTCTTCTGACCTTTCCTAGTGTGTCCACATCTGTCGAATGGAAAGCTTATTTCCGGCCTGATACTCCCATTCTCACCGGTCGTACTGATCGAGAACGCCAAGAAGCAGCAAGTAGTGTGCTGTCATTTGGGGGTCCAGATGGTGTGCTAGGTGTACTGGGTGTACTGTGTGTCCCTGTCCGAGATGTCCCCTGTGTAAGGATCGAGGTGTGTAGAAGCATCATCGCTCAAACGAACACGGGGAATGGGAGATTTATGGGATTTGAATCTCGTCGTCTTAAGCGTTACAATGGCCTGAGCATGACGTAAAACCAAAGACTCTTGTATCGCGCATGTTTCGTCAGCATGACTGCCTCACCACGCCCTGCAACGCTTTGGCATAAAAATTGTCCTGTGTCCTTAATCGCCGAACTACCGAATGCTGGTCTCCTCGCCGACTAGTTGTCAATAATATCTCTGTTCCTATCACCGACGTTGTTTTGGATTCAAAATTTTCAACTTCTGATTCTTCACCTTCTACCTGGCGTGTGTGGCGCATCTAGGCATTTTAGGAGCCAGACGCTCGGGGTTCTACCCGGTCACTCGGGATTTGAGTGCCAACACTTCGACGGCAAATCGCGCTCTCATTGGTCAATAGGGGATTGCGGAGATTCTGACAACTCTAGATTGTACGATATCGCTGCGACCGTCTTCGAGAATCAAACGTACATCCAATGTACCAGGAGAGCCCGGGGACCACTCTGTCGCCAAAGTCTCCTAGCTTGGCTAAACCGTACAGCTGAATTGTTACAATGCGTCGTATGATAGGATATTCAAGAATTGGATGACACAAGTAGACTATCTGTTCTGTTATCGGCCGATCTGGATAATATACCCCTTCTGCCTCCTACGTCTGCGCCGCTGCATTGCTTTCCCAGCCTCGCCACTGTAAAGAAATCAAGAAATCAATCAAAACCCGTACCGAAGATGCAAGGCTCAGACCCCGTGCGTGCCGTCTCATACTAAAGACTTAGGCCTACTTTCGACTACACACGCCGAAGGATGGAGACTGCTAAACGAGCGCAGGGGTGTTGGACGTGTAAACGTAAGTTCGAGTATAACATCAGCAACCGCGACAACTGACTAAACCGTTGCAAGGACGTAAGATCGGATGCGACCGCGGCTACCCAGCCTGTAACAACTGTCTTCGTACCGGTAGAGAATGTTTGGGCTATGGGATCCGTCTCGCGTGGCCAGATCAGCCGGATGGCCGTCGCAGACTAAATCGTCTTCCTGACCACACGATCCACCATCACGAAATCGATTCGGCCTATTATGGGAAGCAATTTTTGAATGTGACTTACTCAGACCTAGCCGTTGCCAGGAGAGGCATCTCACCTATCTACCTGCCTTTCATTCGTGCCCAACCACGACCGGGACGAACCATCCCACTGTTCACGAATCTTCATGAACGAGAGTCTCATCTCATCGATTACTGTGAGAACAGACCCCAGATTTAGTTCGGAGCCTTGCATACCGAGGTTTTACTAATATTGACCGCGTCAGACCGGAGTAAGCTCTCTCAAATGATATCCACAATTGACGTCAACAATGGTTTTCGCGATGATTTGCTACCCATGGCGCTTTCAACCGTAGGTAGCGCTTCGGATGGTCTTCGAAATGCCATGCTTGCCGTATCTGCTTTCCACCTCTGGGGCCCAGAACAAGCGCTATCTTACAAGGCCGACGCTCTTCGCTCACTGTCTTCCTCTCTATCGAGTGAATCCATTGGTATTACTGAGACGCAGCTAGCTACGTCAATGATGCTCTGTGTCTACAATGTAAGAGCACACTGAAGATTTTTTTTCTTCGTATGGGGCACTAATGTAGTAAAGGTTTTCGATGAAACTGAAGGCAATTGGAACTTACATCTTCACGGCGCTCAAACTATTCTGCGCAAACTCGCCGCCATCCACGGTGGGCGGTTGAAGTACGGCTTTTTATACACCTGGTTTTTATATCACGAGATTCTAGGCGGTTTTAGTCAACCCCTTCACCACGGGCTTCGAGGTCCAGCATCTC
Organism: Hypoxylon sp. CO27-5; assembly: GCA_002120305.1. Lineage (NCBI taxonomy): Eukaryota > Fungi > Ascomycota > Sordariomycetes > Xylariales > Hypoxylaceae > Hypoxylon > Hypoxylon sp. CO27-5. The sequence continues at coordinate 5,908 of KZ112580.1, read as the reverse complement.
TGCAACTTCTGCACGATACGACTTTCGATAAATCTTTGGTATTCCTCATCCAGCAACCCCAACCCAGACATCCGTAGCTGACCACCAGCAGATTATAGGATCACTTGGATGCTCCGTCGAAGTTATGGAAATCATTAGCTACGTGAATGGACTTCGTGCTATTGAGCTTCGGGGCGAATCTGTAGATTTCAGCCCTGAAGAGCGTACCCGGAGGGCTGATGACTGGCATTTGATTGAGAATAGAATAACTACCCTCTCACAGCATCTAGATCCCCTCGACGCAGCCCGTCTGCCACCTCATGAACGAACTAGGATCCTTACCACCGCTGAGCTTTATCGGATCGCGGCCGTCCTCTACTTACACAGAACAGGCGAATCAAATCAGAGCCAAGAACTCAGATCAATGTATCTAGAGCAGGCATTCCAGGCCTTGAATAGCCTAGAGGTCTGCACAAGCCCTTGGCCGCTATTTGTCATTGCATGTGAGACCGAAAATGATCAACAAAGGATAATGATCCTTCAGGCGCTTGATCGAATGGACAATGAACGCCACATTGGCAATGTATTCGTCCTACGGGATATAATCGAATCGTACTGGAAACAACAAGACCTCCAGGCCGATAGCGGCCGAATCTCCAACTCCAAGTGGTGGAACGTCGTCAACCTCAATATCACAGCGCCCTGGTGTATCTGAGACAAATAGAGCTCGTCGTCACCCCCTCGTCCTACCCTTATTGCCGTCATCATTACCACCAACACAATCACAATCACAATCACAATCAATACAACCAACGTCATTCCTCCTGTCCCTCAGCCGCCAGTATTACGGCCGACTTAACGGCCACAGCTATTTTGCCATTTTTGTCACATGTAAATCCTGGGTTGGATTAACCAATAAGCTAAGCAGATCCGGCCTCGCATAATGACCAACAACATCGATAAATGCCTTTGGGTAATCGATGTCTCGCAAATTGACGTCTGCTGTCAAGATAACCTCAGCACCAGCGTCGACGGGCTCGCAGAGCGGTTTGCCGTCGGGCCCAAAAATCATAGAAAATCCGCCACCGGGCTTAAGGAAAAAATTATGTTAGTATGTATGGCATAGTGCGAAGTTTGAGGACTCACCGTTTTAGTGACTGGGTTGCCGGAAAGGTTGTTTTTTTCCAGGTTCTTCTCGGTTAGGATTTGTGATGCAACAAGGACGAAGCATTGTCCCTCAATGGCCATAAATTGGCTTGCTCGGTAGCTCGCTTCTCCTGTTTCATGGTATAACCACTTGATTTTGGCAGGATCTGGCATCTCGAACTCTGCGGGCCAACTTCGTATGTCTCGGTCAGCAGGGCTTCGTGAAGAAAACGAAGGAAAGATTAAAACTCACCTTGCAACATGTATTTGAACTCCTTGCGAATATTCGTAGTAACGAAGCAAAGGTTGCAAATGCTCCCAACAGTTCAAGCCACCAATCTTGCCGAACTTCGATGGCACAACACACTTAAGCGACTCGGCTTGCCCATCTCCCCAAATTGTCCGCTCTATATGTGTGGGCTTGATCTTTCGTCGGTGGTGAACTATTTCACCTTCTGGCGAGATGAAAGATTGTGCCATGTAGAGACTAGCACCATCCCTTTCACTATAGCCGAGGACAACAAACATGCCTGCCTTCTTCACTGCGGCAAGGATACGTTTCATCTGGTCAGAGTCTCGGCGCATAGAGTTGGCCATGTAGTCGTGTATGATATGAGTGTTGTCGATGACACTTGAAGTCCACATGGACCTATGTTGAGGCAAACAAGTCGACGTTAGCCTTGCAGTCTCAGCCGAACCTTCAACATAGACTTACCACGGATACCCAGGGATCCAGACTTCGGGGAACCCAAGAACCTGAACCCCATCTGCACCTGCATTCTCGATAAGCGAGATGGTCTTGTCAACACTTCCATCAAGGTCTAACCATACTGGCTCGGCCTGGACAGCCCCAACGCGAATTTTAGCAGTCATGGTGTAGCGGAAGATGAACTCTATACAAAGGCTTTGCTTAGGACGAAGAAGGGAAGAACCCCCGAGGTATAGGATCATCGACCGGTACATTATATACTACCTCACGCTCGCAGAAGCGTCTTACTGCAGCGTACAGGTGCGGGGAGATACGGCGTCTGCAGTCAGCAAGCAAACCCCAGAAACATCTCATCTCCCCTTGCTCGAATCCCGAACTTCCACTCTTTCTGCGGTTACCTATGGCGCGAGTTGGGACCCCGGCCGCCGCATCACATCACGAGCCGAGATTCGTCATTGGTTGCGCCGGAACAATCAGGATTAGGTGTGGCCAATAATGCTACACATCATGACATTTCCGGTAGTGCTTCCTGCTCTATGCGGCAGGTCCACGACATGATCACTGCATGCCCAGATGCGAGCTTGAAGCAGAAGCTTAAATTCCCAGTGTGCCGTAACATTTCCACGCACCGTGATAAGGCTCTAGAGGAGAGCCCTTGCATACATTCTATTGAGCAAATTCCGCCCATCTCCTTACATAATCTATTGTTCAAAACTCAACTAGAAACCTGATTCTAAAACTCTGTTGGAAGCAAACTCGTAGCTTTCGTGCAAACGATCGCAGAATCCTTCCTCAGTCCGTCCTACGATCCACTAGTTCTTCCTTCAGCTATACCATCCACGTGGATCTCCGTCCGGATCCAGGAAGGTCTACAGGGCCAACGTGGAGACCATCCTAGACGGAACGCTAGAGCCGCGTCGACCATTCCTCAACTTGGTCTAGTCTATGGGTGATTTACGTGATTAATACTCTCCAACACGTCCTCACTATCTTCCGCTGGCAAGAGTCCGCGATCACGGACGGTGCCAACCGGCGGCCTTTGGATGATGTCTACGAATAATATAATATAGTCCGACTAGGGCCACGTTCAATCCCCGGTTAACAAGGATGGGATGCTATCGTTATCTCGGACTGGGGCTCCGGAGTCCCTTGACCTTGAAGCCCCAACCCAGGATATAGGGTGTGTGGAACTTAGTGCCTCAGCTTCTATAGGTTTTGTACCTCCTTCAGCCCGAATCAGAGACATAATCACTTTATATTGCGTTGTGAAACCGAGCTGAAGCACACCGAGAACTTCGATCTAAGCAATAGCGCTACGCTTAGGGTCGAACAGGCTCCCTTACCTAAGTCGGGATTTAGGCTTTATCATATGAGAGAGAAAAAAAAACACATGAAAGAATTACATAAAACATCGCGGCAATCGCGGATGGAACAAGAAAAACAAAAAGGAGAATGAAGAGGAAGAAGAGGATGAGGACGAAGATAAGGGAGAAGATGGTGAGAGAAAAAAAAAATGTACGGATTGGAAATCGGAGGAAGGCTACGAATTTATGTTCATTTCTCTTAAGCTCAGTCGTACACAGAAAGCCGCAATTTCATAGCATCTTACGAACAGAAATATGGGCGCTCTCACCTATAAAGGAGCGGTGAATCTACAGTCATGTTTGCATAAGTTTTTCTGCATCAGCAAATTCCGGTAAGAAGGGCTCTTTGGGCGTGGGCGCGTGTGCTGTGAAAGCCACCAATGCATCTACCCTGACCAATGATAAGCGGACATCCGAGACGTCTGTCTATCTCTGATTGGCGTCGCTCACAACACACGAGAGCCCTACGAGAGAGATCTAGAAAGCGGAAACGTCGTCATCTTATCTTGTACCTCCCTTACGACGCGGAAATATAGGTAAATTACGTGAGCTCGAAGCAGCATTCCATCCGTCCACCAAGCAAGCAGGCTACCCGTCCGGATAAGACGTGTTTGCTATCTAACATGCATGCATGTGATGCAGATCGATGTTGCAGATTATGAGAGACGCTATTTAAGGGTAGTATCGTCCAGTTCCTATCCCGATCTAGTGGTGTTCCCTCTCGCTCCAACCTCCTTGTTAGGGACGTCGTACTGCTTGCTTACTCTAGGGTCTCAAATCCGGTGTTTCTAGCGTCGACAATGTCTCTCCAGAACGAGTCCTCGCCGCTACCACCAGGCGAGGGAAAACTGCAACCTCGTCTGTCGAGGCTGACCATGGTCGCCTTGACGTTCGCTATCCTCAAGTGAGTCGAGTCCATCTCACCATGTTCCATCACGAGACGATAGTGGGTAGCTGACGATGGCACCATATTTATATAGTACATGGATTGCGCTGGCGGGGTCGATTGGACTTGTACTTCCATCAGGAGGATCCGTCTCCTTGTTGTACGGCTTCGTATTCTGCGTCCTGTGCAATCTCGCCCTTGCCGCAAGCCTAGGCGAACTAGCTGCAATCTGGCCAACAGCAGGAGGACAGTACCACTTTGTGTACGCCCTGTGCACCGATACTTGGAAGAAGTCCATGGTGGGTGCAGTCCTCGCAGTCTCGGCCTGGTGATGAGTAAGGGACTGACGGAAAATGGTCTAGAGCTTCTGGGTTGGTTGGACTAATATCGCCGGGTGGCTGACGCTTGTGACGACCGAGGGATTCTTCGCCGGTAAGTCTTCTTCACTATCCATTTCTTTTTGACCGAGCAGAGCCGGGACCAACACGGACATACCATACCATATCATACCATACCATTCATTCATTCATTCATTTATTCATTCATTGACTAACACATCGCACCAAACAGCGCAATTCATCCAAGCCGCAGCCGTCATCGCATCGAACGGGTCCTACACCATCGAAGCGTGGAGCACGTACCTAATCTTCCTTGCCATCATCGTCTTCACCACGGTCTCCAACATCTACGGGAACCGCATCCTGGGGCGCTGGAACGACGCCGCGCTGTACTGGTCGCTGCTGGGCGTAGTCGTCATCAGCATCGTGCTGCTCGCGACGTCCGACAAGAACGATGCGCAATTCGTGTTCGCCGAGTTCCAGAACGAGACCGGCTGGTCCGACGGCATGGCTTGGATCCTGGGCCTGCTGCAGAGCGCGCTGTCGCTCATCGGCTTCGACGCCGCGCTGCACATGACGGAGGAGATGCCGAGCCCGGCCGTGGACGCTCCGCGCGCTATTATATACGCGGTTGTCGTGGGCGGCGTGACGGGCGTCGCGTTTATCCTGGTTATCTTGTTCTGCATCACGGATCCCGAGACCGTCCTGAGCACCCCGACCAACATGCCCATCGCCGAGCTGATCCTCCAGGGAACGGGCAGTCGCGCCGCCGCGACGATACTGACGCTTATGCTAGCTGTCTGCTTCATCAATGGCACGAACGGCTGCGTGACGAGCTCGAGTAGATTACTCTACGCCATGGCGCGGGACAAGGGGATTGTATACCACAACTAGTATGCCAGCCAAGCCTCTCCCACCCCTACCCCTACCCCTACCCCTACCCCTACCTTTACCCTTATCCCTACCCCTACCTTTACCCTTATCCCTACCCCCTTCCCTCTCGCCGCTTTCTTCGCTCCGCGACGCATCAAACTAACACCTCCACTCCCCCCCCATCTTCCAGCTTCGCGCACATAACGCCCAACCTCGACGTCCCCGTGCGCACCGTAATCTTCACCTTCGTCTTCAACGTGCTCTTCGGGCTTCTGTACCTAGGGCCCTCGGTCGCCTTCAGCGCGTACGCCGCCAGCACCACCATCTTCCTCAACGTGTCGTACGTGTTCCCCGTGATAGTGCTGCTGCTGCGCGGTCGCGCCGTCCTGCGCCGATACCGGGCCGAGGGCGCGTACTTCGCGCTGGGACGAAGCGGGTGGGCCTTGAATATCGTGGCTGCTGTGTTTGTTGTTGTGACTTCTGTGGTATGTACTTGCTCCCGCTAAACTCCTCGGTTGTGAATTTTGGGGGAGAAAGAGAAAGAGCAAGAGAAAGAGAAAGAGAAGAGAAGAGAAGAGAAGAAAAGAAAAGAAGAAGAGGAAAGGGGGGGGGG